>PRKT01000027.1:1745128-1760706 GCA_003671525.1 Saccostrea glomerata
ACCCCCCCCCCCCACCCCCCTCACTTCATGGTATGTATAATTAAATAATGCAATGTTTGTATTTTAAAGACTTCTTAAAACCGTGTTTTCTTTGTAGAACTAGCTAAAATGTTATAAAATCAGTAAAATTGCTTAATTTTAACTTTACGCCCGAACTTACGCCTACCCATGAGTAGACGTAAAATTTTGGCCTAAATTTAGTCAGGCGTACGATACGCTCTTTAATGAAACGCAACTCTTCGAGCTAGTCCCGACTTTACACCGGCGTAGCGCTACGACTGGGCGTACGACCTTTGATGAAACGGGCCCCAGAGGTGGGATCGGGTGCCATGGAGGAGTGAGCATCCCATTATGATCAGTCACACCCGCCGTATGCTCCTTGTCATAATCGGGAAATAAAACAAAATCCGTCGTCAATTCAGAGTAGAAAAAATGGACTAACAATTAGTATAAAAAAGTCAGTCAGCATTAGACTCAATGATTAATTGTACTTGCTGACATGGTCATTGTATCGACCATAGAACTTACGAAATGATTACTTTAAACGATACTGCTGATATTCTTGTTTCATCAACTTGTTTTTCAATAATTTACCTCCTTTTAGAAATTGTTCATACGTAGAGCATGTTCATTTCACGTTATTATGCCTTTCAAACTATGCTTTTAAACTTTTTTTTGGTCTCTTTTTGTTATATAGCGCCACTTTTTAGCTTACTTATGCTGAAAGCTCAAATGGTGTCCGGCGTCTGTCCGTCCATCTATCTGTCCTTCCGTCTGTAAACTTTTCACATTTTCAACGTTATCTTCTTCATAAGACCCACTGATTTAATTTTAACATCTTCATAAGACCCACTGATTTAATTTTAACCATGCAAACTTGGTACAAAGCACCTGTGGATAAAGGAGGTAATATATTTGTTTAATGAAAAGCATGACAGTCCCCGTCAAGGAGAGATGATCGAGAAAAGACAAAAAAAAAGCTGGTGTCATGAAAAAAAAAACTAATTTAAGAATAGGTAGGGTCATATAAAAAATCTACGAACCACGTGACCAAAAAAGGCTTAAATTTGTGTTGAAGCTTAAATTTCAGAGGTAGTGTGGATTCTAACTTTTTCAATACATGGCTCCCGGAGCTAGGTTGGTGCTCTGAGAGGAAATCGAAGGTTTATATTTTGAAATATAAAGAAAAAATTCTCCTAGAACTACCATGATTGTACGTACGAGAAAAGCTGAAACTTATGTCATGCGCAGAACTACCAAAGGTAATAGAGATATTGATTGTTTAAAATTATACCCCCACCTAAAAAAATAAAAACGGTGGGTTATGTTAATGGATTGGGCAAAATACAGATAAATACATGCATGTTTGGCAAAAATAGTCTGATGCAGAAAAGAAGGGCAACGTGACTCAGGTGAGCGTTATGGTGTTCTTTTCTCTGTCTCCATGGATACAATTAAAAAATTGTACTACAATATTCTTCTTTAGAAACCTTTTGTCCAAAGGCAAAGAATAAGATTTATTATACTTTAAAAGAATTGGCTGGACATTTACTAAGAAAAATGATATGAATTTATAAGTTTTCATTTGATTCAAATTTCAATTTGTAACTATGTGTCACAGGCACTTGTTTCGATAATATTTTTTTTACCCATAGTATAATAACGTGTTTATGGCACGCCAAATTCACAAAAATGAGATAATCATAGTTTCACAATCGATAAACTAGGTTTATCGGTTGTAAACTATAGTTTACGGACTGTAAACTATAGTTAACAAGGTTAATCTATATTTTACATCTGTAAACTATAGTTAACGCGATAATCTATGTTTCACAACCGTAAACTATACTTAACACCGAAAACTATCATTTGCGATTGCAAAACATAGATTATCTGATAAATACAGTTTCACGATTTGTAAACTATAGTTTACAAACCGTTAACTATAGTTAACGATCTGATAAATATAGTTTCACGATTTGTGAAACTATGATTAACAACTGTTAACTATAGTTTACGATTGTAAACTATAGTTTACAAACGTGAATCTATGTTTATCAACAAAATCTATTGTTAACGCTTATTACAGACAGATAAACTTAGATTTTCATTCGTAAACTATAGTTAACAATCGTTAAATATAGTTTTACAGATGAAAACTATAGTTTACGATTTGTAAACTATAGTTTACAGTCGATAAACCTAGTTTATCAATTGTGAAACTAGGTTTATCTCATTTTTGTGAATTTGGCGTGCCATAATATGCGTGTTATTGTTATACTATGGGTTAAAAATTTATTACTGAAACGAATGCCTGTGCTATGTTGGCTCCCTTTCCCATGTTTCCCTCATGTATAAAAGTAAAAACATATTTAAATAGTAGGAGGGAAATTGCATGGGTTTTCAAAAAGGAAATTGCATTCAACAAATATTATTTAGCATCCCCCTCCTGCCCCGGAAAACGATCTTGTAATTTTGGTTCACAAAACCTGAACAAGGTTTGATTTTTTTTATACCGTTGAGAGAATATATTGTGCATTACAAAAAAAAATTATAAATATTTCTTTAATTTTTCAATTTGTATTTGAATTTTTATTATTATATATAAATTGAAAAATAGTTATTATTATTATTTTATTCTTTATTTATTTTATTTTATTTACCCTTTTCTTGACCACGAACAGTAATATTCTTTGAATAAATCAAAAAATGATTCTTAAAAAAACAATTTTCATTTTATACATTTCTCAATATGAAACAGGGTTCTCGAAAGTTATATCATACGTTATATTTTTTTCAGTGCACAAGCATATTGCATTTTAATTTTATTTTTTAATCCTTAACTATTATTTCTTTAAGTTGCAGGCGTAGTTATTTACTAACCTTCGACATAACAAAATTGATAACACAAACATTGTTTCTTTTTACTTGTTTAGGGGATACTTAGTCCATGTTGTCATGTTCGCCTATATTAGCCTTACCCCGAAAGTGAAAGTAGCGGAATCAAGTCAAGGTCTTGATTATCTAATCTAATGACTTTTAAAGGAGTTTATCGGCTGTTCAGGAAGACTGCTCTGTTTCAGAAAAGGTATTTTAAAAATATGTATTTTTTTCATGTAGATTGGCTACAATTTTAATTTTTTTATTTATTCTTTCATTGAGCAGTTGAGATGTTTCATAGCCTGATAGCGATCGTCTGCTCAGCGACAGCATCACAGGTACTTGGGTCTTGGTTTATAAATATGTAGCCAATAATGTACCTTATTAATATGTAAAAAAGGAATTTTCACATACCAATAGGGTACATTATACATATTTATAAACAAAGACCCAAGTACCTGTGGAGATGGCGAACAGTATTCAAGATTAAAAGTCCTTAAAACAATACTAAAAATATGAGCGGAGCAAACACGGACCTCCAAAACATCAGAGGTGGGATCATGTTTCATTGAAGAATGAGCATATCCTGTTGACCAGTCACACCCCAAGTGTGCTCCTTGTCATTATCGGGAAATAGCAGAAAAATCTGTTGTCAATTCAGTGTATGAATATAATGGACTAACAATTATACACTTTGAAAATCGCCAGTCTGCATTTGACTCAAAAAATTGTATTGCTGAAGGTCATTGTTAGACCATATATAGAACTAACGAAATTATGACTTTAAACTAGACAGCTGATATTCTTGTTTCATCAACTTGTTTGTCAAAATTGATTAAGTACGTCGTTTTACATACATAGAGCATGCTCTTGCATATCGAATCAATTGAGAATACTGTGAACAGTACACAGTTATTTGTTTTGCTTGTACGCATACAGCTCATCCCTTCGTGTTAGGTAAACCTGAAACAAGTGCCTGTAACTGTGATCAAGTATGATTATCAATACAGTTGTTCACCTTTAGTTAATGTTGTCTTTTTGTGGTGATTTGAATCAATTAGTTATAGATTCATATTTCAATATAAAGATCTGCCAAACTTGAAAGAATACAAAATTTGTCTTGCTCTTAAAAATGTGAGCAATAATGAATTACTTAATAAATTAATGATTTTTGTATTTAGAATACAACTGATGTCCACTAAATCTGACCATCTCCAGAGAACAGCTGAGAATTCCAGGGATCAGGTTAACTTAGGAAGTCCAGTTTATAACAAACACTTCATATATACATCAAAAGTCAAATGCAGTGACATAATGAAAATTTTGTTTTCAAAATTATTTCAAATGTTAGTACAATTCTCAGTTAACCTTGGACTTTCAGTAGGGCGTGACTTTATCGACACTATACCTAATTAAAGTCTCTTAAATGGAGAATAAATATTCTCTATGGGAAATAAATTAATATTAACATAAGCATCCTTAAATTGTTGATAACGATGAGACAACTTAAGCCCCACCTCTCTGCCGTATGAAATGCTATCATTGGATCATTGATACACTCGTTGACATTCGCCAGAAATTGAAAATGTATATTTCAACAGTTAATGAAAGGCTATGTAAATATCAGATGCTAATTATGTAACACACCTTACTGAATGTCCAAGGATAACAGAGAATTGTACTATTATTTTGTACTCATTTCTTTGTTAATTAAACTGGCTAACTTCATGATCTTTGCACATGGAATGTCCTTTACCACTTTTTTGTTCTTTATTACAGCTGATGTCTGTACAATTTAATGTTTCCTTTGCCATTGATTATCACAAGTGCTTTCTCCAGAGTTTTGTGTTGATGCATGTATCCGTATTACATGTATTACAGGCGTTTTTCATGTTGATTATCACAGGTGGTATCTGTAGCCACAGTTATAGGGATGCGTAATGAGTCCACTACCATCAAAGGTCTGACTCTGAAAGTGCATGAACAGTCCTTATCCTTCAAGGCAGGCCAATGGTGAGATATGTCATCATCTCTGCCCTTTTCTCTCCTTCCACTTTTGTGTTTTGTTCCACAATTTGTTGAGAAAGTTTAAGAAATACTTTGCATTTCTTCTGGACTATATTTTTGTAAAAATGACATATAGCCATTTACAATTTTTTACAAATAACTTGTGTAAGATATATGATTTAAAAAGAAAATTTCTAACAATGTTTCCTACTAGGTTTGAGAAGACTATTAATTTTTATATACATGTATTTTGTTTGAATTATGAGTAATACTTGTTAAGATAAAAAATAATTGACTTATTGTTTTTAAAAACAAAAAATATATTTACCATTATTTTTTATATATAATTTTCCCAGTATATTTTCAGCAAAAAACTTTTGCTTATTTGTTCAAATCTGAAACTTTTTCATAGATCATGGAATATCATTTTAATCCTTCGCGGCAATATCAGGGCCTGGCGCTGGTTATAACAAATTTCACCAAGCCTGGACGTGGCCCTCTATTGGAAAGAGGAGGAGCCAAGCTTGATGTGAAATACATGAAAAAGACCTTCAAACGATTAGGATTTAAAGTAGTCTCTCACGAAAATGTATATACTTCAGATTTTGAATGGATTTTAAGTGAAGGTGAGTAGATGCGGAAAAGCTACTTCTGACAGATATATTTCTTAAAAGTAGAAGTCTGCTGCTGAGATTTACTTTACATGTCCATTCATTTGATTCATCAGAAAATCAATTAGGTTTACAACTTTACATCGATAACTATTTTTTAAATTCATATTTCCTATGTCTTCAAATTCTAATTCTTGCAGTTCAAGAATTATAACCAAAGTTGAACTTTGCTCCAGGGGTAAAGATATTGTAAATGATTGAAATGAAATCAATTCAGATTGAGGTCTTTAAATTTATAATGTCATAGAAGTATAGGAAGTGATGCCGTAATTTCATTTTTTTTTTTTGGATACAACCATAGGTTTTTATATTTCTAGTCTCGGAAGATCCTGCCCTGGGGGATTTTGACTCCTTTGTTTTTGCTATAAGTACCCATGGCCTTGAACTTGAAGAGACGGACAGAGAGAGAGGATTCACAGTCCGAGATCACGCCGTCCAGATGTTTGATGGGGAGTACTACAGTACCGGTCAGATACTAGAGTACTTCAGCTACGAAAAGTGTCAAGCACTGAGAGGCAAACCTAAACTCTTCTTTATTCAGGTGAGATCAATCTTTTCTTTCAGAATATTTTTTTTGGTCAAATATACTGAGTTATTGAAATTTTGCTGAATTGAACTAATGACATCGATTAATCCTTGTTTGATAACTTATTTGTTAGTAGCAAGTCTCATTTTAGACAGTGTATGTAAATTATCTTGCTCTTTTAAATCAACCCTATATGCAGGTGTAGTATATATTATATGAAAATAAAATTATTTTTTACATAACTAAGGAAATCAATGATAGAATAGTTGAAGTCATTACATTTACCATAAAGTTTGTATTATTTGCTTTGCTTATTCACAATATGATCATATTCCATCAAAAACATATCAGTTTGCAAAAAATGCATGAATAGCAGACGAGAGGGTTTATTTTTACCATATTTTCTATTTACAGGCGTGTAGAATTCCTGAGACGGAGGCATCAAAAGAAAGTATGCTGTATGTTGTAAGTTATAAATTGACCTTTTTGCACTGATTTGCAGGTGGATGAGGGATGGTGGAGGGGTTCATGCCGTGGTAAGAATGGACTTTTCCCGGCCAACTACGTGGAACTTCAGCAGTAAATCCTGTGATAGGGACCTCACCAATTGTGGTTCAAGCCAGACACATTACTATAGCATCATCATGTAAACAATTACTGATATTATAAAAATCACACTATCATGTAACACATTTATTGAAATAGCCATTACAATCTTCTTATCAAAATCAGGTTTCGTTCTCTATATAAATTTAAGATTATTTTTTACCATATTCTTATGAATTTGAATATTTGATATATTGTCTTCCTTTGAATGTTTCCGAAACCAATTGTACACATTTATTGAGAGTTTTTGAATGCCAGGAGCATAGAATACATGTTATGATGTTTTATTGTGTATCAGAATTTAAGATATTGTTTTGTATTCACTGATCATAGTGAACATGAGAATTTGTATGTATGAATATTTATTATAACTGCTGTATTCACATTTATAGCATTTGTATCAATTTTGAACAACAACAAAAATCATAAATTGCAAAGCCTGTAAACAAAGTTCTACACAGAAGAAAATGATCAAAAAAGCAAAACCTGATTCATTTGTACATTATATTTTATTCGTAATGTTAAGATGATTTATTTTTAATTTAATAGGTAGGCTAGATTTGGATATTTTTAATTAGGTAGCCTCTATTTAGACAATTGTCAGTCACTTCCGTGGATACTGCATTCCAATATAAATGTGATTAATCCTAAACAGTGGGAATTCTCTTGCTGCTTACATATCTTTGTGAAAATTATAATACATGAAAAGTTTTCTTTTCAAATAAAAATTTGATATGAAGTTGTCTTCTGTTTTCGTTTTTCCTCATAATGAGTCACTAGTTTTATTTTACTGTCATTCATGTAATCCTTAAACATTTTTTTTTTATTTTGCAGATTTTATTGTATTTTTATGCTTTTAAATATTTCTTTTTAATTTTGATCTTTGTGATGATTTGAAAATAATATCACAACCTTTTACTCCCAATTCATGAAAAAAAAACTTTGCATTCATTGGTTGAATGTAAAACTTTCGATAGTCTGGGGATTGATGATATTCTATCCAACCATTTGTCTGCTTACTAAGTTTTTGGTGTGACCTTTTCATTGTATGATCTTCAATTTTTTAGGTGGAGATGACATACTTTTATATATACTTCCAAGGTTGACCTAGATTTAACTGTTGTCTTTTGCATCAGTAAATGGTGAAACCATTCATTTTTGGTAAAGATGACCTTTTCTGGATAATTAATTACTTACATTTTACATAAAATAAACTTAAAACAGGATGAGATCTCTTCCATGGTAACCATTGGGGTTTGCCTTGACCTTTGAATGTGTATATGAAAAAAAGATTATTGGTTGAGAATTAATCTTTATGACTTCTAACATTAATGACAGGTAAATAAAGATGAAGTGTTAAAAAACCAATCATTAATCTAATTTTTTTTTTTGACCTTGATAATGGCAAATTTATAAATTTCTGCCTGTTCAATTACTCATTCCTGAAAAATAAATATTGAGGGACAGTTAAGATTGTTGAGTGTTGATATAAGCAACACTATGCTTCTTCTTAAATTGTAAAATTCATTGCCCTTGGGTCAGTTTTTTTTGGTACGGACAGGTACGTGTTTTTGATTTTGACAGAGTACATGTACAAGGTTATTAGGAGTAGGGAGTGTTTTCCAGATTTGTGAATTTTTGGACCACTGGGTGAGAGTTCTACTACTACTGAGTTATCTTGTAGGGAAATTTTTTTTTTCCATTTGATATTCACCATAGAATGATAATTAGTTGCTGAAAGTAATGTACTAATCTCGTACATGTATTAGATAGGTCAAATGAATAAAAAAAATTACACGATAATATTTTTAATGTATAATACAAGTACATTCCCTCTTGTTTAAATTTCTCTCAAAAGTTAATGAAATCTTCATTAGAATATTTTTAAAGATGTATTGATCAAACCATTAAGAAACTGACAGCACCAGGTTATGTGGGTGAGAGTTTCTCAAATCGACAATTAATTTCTTGGTCTAGTTATGAGAAATTATCACGAGTCTGAGAAATTGCAAAAGTATCATTAATGGGAGGTCGTCAAATGTGTGATCTAGAATGAGTTAATTTTAAATTTACATAATTTGTCGTCTGCTATTTACGTCATCAACAGCCACGTGCCTGACGATCGTCTTCTTAGGTCCGGAAGCACCAAACAGAGAGGTGTTGCGTGAGTGACATACAGACTTTATTGTTTTCTGTGAATTGGGAAATGTATCAAGGGAAGATAGATTATACACCTCGTAAAATCAATTTCATTGCGCGCGCATTAGTCAACATTTGATGGAAATGGTCATTTATCGTGCACACAAGTGAGATGGGAAAAAGCTCCCAACTTTGAAACGGAGTAGTTTTTTTTATCACAAATGAAAAAAAATACACATAAATAAACCAATTTTTACGACCAAACACGAAACGGAAAACCGACTTTGGTGTAGAATGACGTTGACTTGAAATGAACTGTCCCACTTTAGTTGCCATCCAATCTTCTATATAAATATATAGTATATAGATCATTTAGACATGTCAAGGGATATGTATAGTATGTAGTGTTTGTTGTCAAATCAGGACCCTACGGAAGCCCGTTGGTGCCAAGTACAAAAAATATTTTATCTGGCAGCCGCCAAATAATAAGTGGCGGCCTCCAGATATTAAGTGGCGACTGCCACTTATATATCTGGCGGTCGCCCCTTAATATATGGCGACCGCCACATAAATTATTTTGCAAAAGGTGAGTGTTATTGTATCTTTATTGGGTTAAGAAGATGGATGTTGACACAGCTGCTGCTTATTGATAAAAAAGTTAATGATAAAAAACGAATTCTTATTGGAACACCATTCTTAGATATCCAGAATGCAAAATTTGTTTAATTCTCAAACAATCATAGAGCTTACAGCAAACACAAGAATATAGGTGACGAGATAATCCAGTCTCGCCTAAAACTAACTCCATGATTTATGTTGGTAATTGTGTCACCCAATTAGAACAATGTTCTATCATGTTTTTAAAAATTTTGAATTTAACACACCCACCCACCCATCCCTAGTAAATTCAAAACCTTTTTAGGCAAGAAGTCCGATTTATTGAGCAGACCTAATTCGCTTAATCAACGACTTGAGAAAAAAGCAATCATTGTTCTTCCCTTAAAACACATATATCCTGTTGCTGATCTATATATACCAGAATTCCGTAGAACCAGGCTAACTGGAAACCTCTCTTTACTGAGCCCAAAGAAAGCAATGTATATTTATATAACATGGTGACGATTTGAAGGTATCACTTATTTATTTCTGTATACAAGTATATTAAATTCCCATGGGTCTGTCTGGAACCTATGGAATACTTATTCTCTGTTTTTTTATCAATTTTGTTATCAATTTTATAGTTTCTGGCATTTTTTACAGTGAAATAAGGTGAAAAATATTTCAACATTCTGATATATCCGAATTTGGTGGAAGGAAATATATCGAGATATAACAAGCGGTATTCAATCTCAAAAGTACATACAAACAATGCAAATCTTGAGCAGAGCAAACACGGACCTCTAAACCATCAGTGGTGGGATCAGGTGCCATGGAGGAGTGAGCATCCCCTGCCGAATGACACGCCGTATGCTCCATGTCAGGATAGGGGAAAAAAAGAGAGAAAAAAATCAGTACATGTGTGAATAATTAACTAACAATTGGAATGTAGAACGTCAGTCGGCATTTGACTCTATGAAATGGAATACCGGTAGTTGTCCTGGTTTGGCGTGATATCCATCAAAGTTAAGTTGCTAGCATGGTCACGAAGCCTTGTGAATTGCCAAAAAGGGTCCAACAATGAATTTATGAAGATGATTTTGATGTCATAGAATAATTTAAGCAATAATTTTTTTTTTAATGTATGGGAAAAGTTGATGCATTTAGACGCCAAAAAGCGTACTGTATGTGATTTCGTTGTCGGTTACGGTATAAAGATGGTGTAAAAATTCAGCTGCAAATATAGAAAAACTAAAATATCTACCCTTTATATTTTACCATGTTTAAAGAGGTTATTCTTTTATTATAATACAAAACGCGGTAATATTTCTTTTTTTTATACCGGTATATATAACAAAAAAGAAAAAAGATATCCGCGTTGTATTTTTATCCGCGTTGTATTTTTTTCTGACAAGCTCGCAACCAAAAAATGCCACCTCAAGAATAACGTTCCCAGTATCAGTTCTGATACCTTTCGTTAACCTCGCTGAATATATGTAATTTTCAAAGAAATAGGACGAAATAACGTGAATGCATTTGATAATTTTTTTTTTTTCTTCTTAAACCAGTAACACCCAAGGTGCTTTTAAATTTGTGCATACAACGTGCTAAAGCTGATTAAAGGATAATGCTGACATATTACCGGTATAAGGCTGCAGAGAAGAAAAAAACACGTTTTCCGCACCAGTTTCCGTATAGTCCCCGAGCTAAAATATCAACGAATAGGATCCCGTTGCTTTGCCAACAGTGACGTCAATAAAAGTTTTTTTTCTCCATTATTCCGTAAAAAACTTTGATTATTTAAGTACTACAACGTACATGATATAATTACGGGAAGAATGAGACGGAATTATAAAAGGGTGGCTCTTTCTTTACGCCTATTGAGGCGACAAAGAAAAGATGAAAGGAAAATACATCTCTCTCTATAATTGACTTATTGTTTTTAAAAACAAAAAATATATTTACCATTATTTTTTATATATAATTTTCCCAGTATATTTTCAGCAAAAATAAAGTATATTTGAGATAAAGTGTTTTCTATAACAACATAGACATTTTGTCGGGTTTGGAGAAAGTTCAATGTGTTCATCTTTTCTGTAACAGGGTAGACACCTTCCTGCCAGGTTTGGAGAAAGTCGGAGGCTTCTCAATGTGTTCATCACCAGGAACTCTTCAAAGGGAGGGAACTCTTGACCTAGCAGTCAAGTACAGTGATCACCCTCCAGCAAAGTGGATCCACGAAAAGGTACATTGTACTGACTCAGCTGACTTCAACTTATTAATGCACAAGAAACAAAAACTTATAGGTAAACTGCCTTAATGCATGTACATGTACACAGTGGTTGTAATATTAAGATTATTTTTTGCCCTGACCTACGGTAAAATTATATTTTTTTTAGTATTTTGATAGCATACATATAGGTGCGCAAGTATTTATGAATAAAGATCGATGAATAAAATGTGATATTAAAGTTTCATATGTAAATGTACACGAAAGAAAAAGAATTTTTAAAGGAGTACAGATTATGTTCATAACACATCTACACCATAGCTATACAGAACTGTAGCTCTCCGGAAAAAATATATTGACAGACTAGAGAGCTACAGTGCCACCCATTGAAAAAATTGCATATTTATTGGGCACAAAAAGTTGGGCTTTGTTCTAGATTATTTCTTACCTCAAACGCAAAAAAACTAGATTTTAAAAAAAATTCTTTATACCTCTATCAAGTACTCCTAGCTGACATCTACATGAAGCATGTTGGACCAAATTATCTTGCAAACCAAAATGGCTGTAGAGATAGATAAAATATTTGGTGATCTCAATTTCATGGTTCAATGGTCCACTGCATTTTCTCCTCTCCCATTACTGGATGAGCCTGGATTGGGGTCTTAGGAGGGCCTAAGACCTTTAAGGAGGGAGGATTTTGGCGGTCAGCTGGGTTTGATCATCGGTGGCCAGATAGCTCAGTTGGTAGAGCACCTGACCGGAATTTCAGGGGCCCAGGTTTGAATCCCAGTCTGGTCTGCCACATTTTCTCCTCACCTGTTACCTAATCAAGTGAAATATAGGGGGGGAGTGGAGGCAGAATATGCCGGTAATTTGAGATTCTCTGGATGAAATGTTTGTATTTTTTTTATAAATTGATAAAGTTTACATTATCTGAATTCTTTTCACTTTCTTTTCAGTGTAAAGTTGGCACTGAGCTTCAGATCCGAGTCGGTGGTGATGTCTACTTTGATCCTGACCCAGACAAACCTTCTCCTGACCTTTTACTAATAGCGGGGGGCATCGGAATCAATCCTATACACAGCATCCTATGTCATGTGACCGATCTTCTAGAATCCCATTGGACAAACTCCCCTAAACATGTGTCCCTACTCTACAGTGCATCATCCATGGATGAACTTATTTTTCATGTAATTTTTTGGTTGTTTCTTTGTTGTGAAATGAAGATATACTTTTCATTGGAATAAGGAACAATATTTGACTCTATCTAGTAATTAAACACTCACTGCATGATTATGAGTTTCTGATCTCACTTTTGTAGAAGGACATAAAAAGATTGTGTATAAAGAACCCAGGGATCCTGTCTTATAAGAGCTTTATAACCAAAGACAAGTCTGAGCTGAGCAGTGAGATTCAAGGTAAAAAGAGAGTACCATTAGAAGACTGTGGTTTGCTTCATCACTTCAACTGCAAACATAATAGGGAACAGGTTTACAGAAAAAGCGTCAGTTTAGAGAATCACTGTGTTAATAGCACAAAGGGTGCCTCAGAGCACAATCTAGTAAATTAACTAGTTTAAAAGAGGAGTTACAGCTAAGAAAAATACTGAATAATAGCACAAAGGATGCATATGAATTGCAAGTGCTATTTTTAACGCCCCCTCCAAAACAGGAGGACATATTGCTTTGCTGTTGTCTGTCAGTCAGTCTCTCTATCTGTTGATCCACAGTTTCCATTCATTTTCAATGCAGATCGAGGTTGCACATACTGAAATGAAATTTGAATTACAGATTAATCTTAAGAATAACTAGGTCAGGTTCTGTTTAAGGTACAATAGAGCAATTTTTGACAGAGTTATGCCCCTTGGACTTGGAAAATTAACAATTATTTGCAGTTTCCCTTTATAATAAGTCCTGCTTGAAGAGCAGGGAGGTACATAGTGCTCGGGTGCCTGTCTAGCTGACTGTACATTCGTCCTGCCATCCGTCCATTACACTTCAGAGTACAGTACTCATCTATCAGCATCTCCTCCTATACCTCGGAATGAAATCTATTGAGACTTTTACAAATTCCTTATTACATAGTGCCATTGTGCACCTCATATTTTACTTTTTGATCAGACACATATTTTAAGTATCTCGTAGCAGAACATGGACACTAGCATTTTATCTTTAATATTGAATGGTACCCTTCACTAATCCATTGATTCCTCCTATACCACTGAATAAAATTAAATGATACTATCACAGATTCTTTATAACTTAATGACATTGTTACCTCCTATTTTTCTGACACTTATTTCGGGTCTCCCAGGCAAAACATGGATTTTGTCATTATAATCATATGGGAGGTGGGGTAACATTTTGTGAACTCATTGCTCACAGAACCTCAAGTTTTCTTAGTACCGGTAGATATCCTAGTTCTCGCTATTGAAATTCAACTTCATGTCCTTATATATACCTGTAAAATTATCTTGGACAAAGACATTTGCAAATGTGAATATACATACTATAGCAAAATTTTACATTTCTGAATCTTTTATTTAACTGATCATTTTATATCTGTGTTTTATCATTATCAGGTCATAGAATCTGCCGTGAAGACATACAGGCTGAGGTAGAGAGGATGAAGTCACATGACCTGACTGTGTTTATATGCGGACCACCTCCAATGATACAGGACACAGAATATATACTGGAGTCTGTCGGAGTGCCCAGACAGAGGATACAATACGAAAAATGGTGGTAGTCACCTACTGCAGACATTGAAGTGGAGAAAGAAAGCTGTACTGTCCTCAGGGATTATTGATGTTATGTTGCATCATGTTCTTTTATTTTTAATTTGTAATATATAATGAAATAAATATTTACAAAGTTTCTGTAGTTTGCTATGATTTTTAATTTTTAGCTTGTTCAGAACAGGCATAAATGAAAAACAAATGCTTAATAGATCAATTTGCTGTACAAATGAACACTTTCAGAAACCACTTAATTGAGAAGGCAAATTTTTTTCTGAAAAAAAAAGTGGATGACTTCAACAAAAAAGTTGATGATTGACTTCTCTGTTGATAATTGTGTGGTTTGATCAACAAGCTCTTATAATGGAAGCTGCATGGACTCATTCCACTACTCTCCATTCATGTGCAAGGTAGGAGCCATCAGTGGAACTCTTGAGTGAACAAGTTCTAGATAGATCTGGATTATTTATTATACCAATAAGGGAAAAAACCTTTGTGTGTGCATTCTCTCTCTCTCTCTCTCTCCTTTAAAGAATAGGGAGATTATCACCCAGGTTTCTGATATTGTGTAATGTATTGTTGGGGAAATATTAGCTTAAATTATCATGATAGTACATGTAATGTACCTGGTCAAGAATACCAAAAAATTAATTAAGTTATCCTAGTACATGTGATTAATAGTAAGCAATAAATATATTTATTTATGTTCTAAATTCACCAGTTCAAACGAACATAAATTATTTATAAATTAAACTCAAAAACACTTTATAAAGGATGAGCTCGCATGCGCGAGTGCAACAGACTTTAATGAAATGTATACAGTATACAAAGCACAGTCTTTAGTTTAACTTCTGAAATCCATATCATTCTACAAAAGAAAAGAATTAAAATAAAACGACAGTCAACATTAAAACAACATTTTAACATGTACAAAATATCGATCATACTGAAAGGGGTGGGTGGGGCGGGGAATAAGTCTGTTGCAATGTAGCAGCGAACTTCGAATAACTTTAAACACCCGAAAATCTACCTTATACGTGACTGAATCATGCGTAGCACGGATTCAACCTATTCACCCGTAAACAAATACTACGGTAAACAACCAATCGATCTCCTTTACCGATGGACTTAATCTGCATACATAACAAACACACGTGTTTTACCATAACTTTTATAAATATATAT
>PRKT01000027.1:1764045-1778498 GCA_003671525.1 Saccostrea glomerata
TATAAATATGTTCAAAGAACTTTCAATTACATTGTAAGATTCATAAAACTTTTGCTCACTCGTATAAATTGTTGCTTGAACATAAATGATTTTCCGAAAAAGAAATGTATTTTTAAGTAGAATACAAGCAAATCGACAAAAAAAGACAACTTGCAAATTTATAAAGGAATATTAGACATTTATGTCATTCAGAGTTACATGTATCTCTCTTATCAGAGTATCAATGAACCTCGTTACATGAAATGTAAATTGTTGTACATAAAGAATTCAATTTCAAGCTTCCTTTTGAGACTATGACTTTTTGAATAAAACATTAAATAAAAGAGTTATCCTTCCCGGCTGAAAAGTTTCCTTTTCTTTGTACCACAGATGAACTCAAAAAGCCTGTAGACGTTGATTTTTATCATGCAATGAATTATAC
Organism: Saccostrea glomerata; assembly: GCA_003671525.1. NCBI lineage: Eukaryota > Metazoa > Mollusca > Bivalvia > Ostreida > Ostreidae > Saccostrea > Saccostrea glomerata. The sequence continues at coordinate 1,764,467 of PRKT01000027.1, forward strand.
ATATCAGCATTTGCAGTTGAGATAGCAATCCCGTTAAAACACTATGAAAAATAAAATTACTTATATAAACGTATAAGTTTGAGTGCATACAGAATTTCTCTGTTTCTAGTACAAGATTGTGACTTCCAGGTACATAAGAATAACTTTTCAATACGAAATGAATTTAAATCAATCATAAATTATACTCTTCTGATCAAATACTATTATTAACCTTTTCTAAACATAACTTGGTTATTAACAATAGGACAAATGAACTGAACTACACCTACCAGAATGTAAACATTATTCCTCTTTGGTTTTGACTAGAGGTGATTTGTCCGAACCTTGATTTTAACTCAGCTTTGGAAGTCTTCAGACAAATCCTTCAATGAAAGTTTTGCAAATCATCCGGACCGTCTGTCCTGATGAAAGATATCTGAAAAAACTTTGCTCCAAAAGTTTCAAAATCAGATTTTGATTTCAAACTGCTAATTTATTCCCAAAATATTTTCTAAACGCTTAGAATCCAACAGAGTAGCACCGTTACAATTTGGCCTCCTTTATAGAATAAACAAGACAATTCTACATTAGTAGTTAAGCTATTAAAGTATTAAATACGTACATACAGTAGTTTCGCTTTGTCAATTGAAATTTCAATTATATTATGTCTGCAAATAAATCTCAAACAAATTGCACTTTTGTTTATCTTTTGAAGTTTATGTACTTGTATTTATCCATAAAACGAAGTTTCCTGCTTCAATTAGAATAATATAATTTTACACATCTTGAAAAGACAAGAAGGCAACTATATATTTAAGGTCATGCCAACTTCGAAAATACTTACAAATCCAAAAAGGCAATTATCTGCATAAAAATACATCTAAGAGTTTCCCATCTTCTTCAAGATACTTACAGGTTTTGTAAATAAACTAGTCAATACTACATTCCAAAAATGCTAACTTTGTCGAAAATTTGAGAACAATGTACATGATGAACTAACTTTTATAAATATATTTATACTGACACGCAAAAGAAACGCAACACCCTACTCATCGTCGCAAACCACGGCCAAAATGTACGATCATCTCCAGGAGAGAGCTATATGCGGACTCCGGACCGTGGCTTGAGACGATGCACCCTACTTTAGGGGGAAATAATTATGTAAAGTAAAGAATTTTGTATCCTAAAATTATGAATATCTTCAATTTGGTAAACATCGGTAATTTAACGGTTGAACGATTTCCATACCATAACCGGAAGTCAAGTGTGAGTCTGCTTAACAGAAATCAAAAATTGCATGTTTAACAAAGCATTTCGCAATATTATGGAATTTTTAGGGTTTTTTACTGTTCATCATAAGCAATGCAGCAATATTTCAAAAAATAAACTCTCTTTTTGTTTCCCGTAGCGATGCTAAGGCTACTTGAAAATGGCTTATGTAAGCATTTCCATTGTTCTAGCTGGAAAATTTCAATGTAAAGGTGATGGAGAGTTGCTGATGCGAAATTTCACTACATTACGCCTCAACAGGGTCTTACGTATCATATGCATTAAGGACACTGCTCTTAGTTAGAGAAAATTCGACCTAATCATCTGAAAAACGGGCCTTTAAAAATGCAAAAGAATAATTCCTTCGCTGAGATCTCGATATTAATGAACCTACTGTATCATAGAAATTAAGATGCAATTGTTGTTTAGGGCAGCCTTGCACGTTTTAGTTGAATGGCTGGGAAGGGGGTGTTTTAACAGTCATGTTTTACTTAATAAAGTAAACAGATAAACATTTAACATTTTTATCAAATCTCTGATGTTCTGAAAAAGGAGTTTAGCCTTACTTTATTCGGTTTTGAAAATCATAAGATAAAAAATCAAACATTTGTAGAATACTGCTTGTTGCGTTTCCTTTGCGTGTCAGTATATATATAAAAAGTAATATTAGAAGGAGAGTATGAAATCAGAAATATATCAGTTAGATTTTTGATTTAATTAATATTTTCTAAATACATGTTTATATATAGAAAAGAAATGATACAATTCGGAGATGTGTAAAAGCTAGATTTAGATTAATGGTAACAGATTGCAGATTTCATGCGCAGATCTAGAGGGGGTCAAGATCCCCCCCCCCCCCCCTTGAATTTGCAAGGTTATTAAATTTATATACAAAAGCAAGAAAAAAGTTGACTTGGACCCCCTCAGAAAATGCAGACCCTCCCTGGTAAACGCGAATTTGTATTGAAGAGGTATGAAAAGTCAAAGGTTTGAAGCATTAAAAGTCGATCAACTACTCCCCACCCCATCCCATGAAATAGGTTTTTAAAGGTTGGGTGAGTTTACTTTTTTTTTATTTGCTTTTCAAGAAATTTCTTGGTTGAAAATTTTTGAGGGGACTGGGATGACCCCCTGGGAAAAATTTTTGGAAATGTGCCTGGATTTACTTTATAATACTCTAAGTTGTCCAATGTTTTGATAAAATTTGAAGATATAGCCAACGGTGTGGTTTTTTTAAAAAGATCACTGAGTCATATTTCTATTAAATAAAATTCGTTTGTCCACTTTTGTCAACTTTAATTAAATAAGATCGGGTTCGATGTTTCGCAAAGACTGAACTTGCATTGCGGAAGTGGGAAGAGCTGCTTACAGACAGACAATATTTTGACAAGGAAGAACGAAGAATTTAACGAAAAGATAATTGTCCAGAGTTAACAGGTAAGTGAACGGTTAACTGTCAACCAGAACAACTGACAGGGGCTGTGCATTCGGACATTCTGAGATCCTGCGTCACCCGATGAGTCAGATACGCCGGCTGGGCTGTGTACGATTGTTTGTTTTTTTGAAATATTTTGATCAATTTAAATACTTACATATTGGATCGAAATTCACAGAAGGTTCAAAATTCCAGATAATATTTAGATAACCACTTTCATATTATAATTTGTTATGGCGTCTTAAAGTATTTGATGATTACTCAAAATGCTAAACAAGTACTAGGACTAAGTCAGTAAGTGGGTTAAAAAGTCATGTTTTTTAAATACCAGTATTGTGAGGAAATCATAGATCTAGTATTGCACATACCACATCTTCGTATGATTTCATGGTTGATCAATCATATTGGTGTATGTTTTTGATAAAAAGCTGTATGTTTTTTTAATATGAGCTGTCTGGTTTCTTTCAGGTTTTAATCACAAGTAATCAACATCAGCATGTGGAAGGCATCAGCTGGACACAATGTTAAGGCGGGGAATCCCCCAACTAATGATGATGACGACGACTGGGAGACTGAAGCAGATTTTGTGGTAATAGAATTATAGCATTACAATACGTATATAGAATGTTCTATCATTAAAATGATAAATGTCCAGTTAAATGATAGAATTCTTTCCATGTATTCTTAATGTTTCAAAATCAATACAAGCAATAACTCGTACACAGTACATTTACTACAAACAATCCAGAGACTTCCGATTGTTAATATGGCGTGTAATTTTGAAGCGATAAAAAAGAGTTTAGAAAATTGGTTTATTTTTGTCTTTATTTGGATTATACTTTAAGTTGAAGGGTATACTCAGTCTTAAAAAAGTTTGTTACAATTAATTTCTTGAAAGTTATTTTCAATGCAAATTCTTTTGTATTCTTCAAAATTGTTTCATGCGATTCTGCAATTTTTTTGCTATATTGCGAGTATATGGGTCCAGGGAGGTATTCTAACTGTGGTGAGGGCTTGTCCCAAGACACAGTTAGATTATTCTAACTATACAATACATAGAACTAATGTTACAGACAGTACATGGTTTGTTGAATTAGGAGGAAAATAGCAGAGGAAAAGAACTGAATCATTGAATACAAGAATTTTCTATCTGTAACTACTTGTTTAGAAAAAGACACATTCAGCATTTTTTGAAACAGTCAAACCTCGTCTAAAATTCAATGAGACCCATAAAAATTGAAATATCCAAAATATTGGGTTAAATTTACACAACAAAAAGACTGTTGGGACTTCAAACTCTTTTCAATATTTTAATAGTATCTTTGAGATAATGAAGATTAAAATACATCCAGGATTGAGTTCAGAATTATTCAGTGTGAAGAAGTATGAGAGGATAAATTTTATCCCCCACACAAACACAATTACTTAGCATCCAAAATTATCATAGTTATACATTCCTACTCTACAATAATGATTGTATAAATGGATACTGTAATTCAAGACCTCATTGTTTTGATCTGGACATGCTTTGTAAAGACATTAATTCAGTATATGTTTATATCCACATACACTGTATATTTACAGAATGATGTTAGTGAACAGGAACAGAGATGGGGAGCCAAGACGATCGAGGGGTCAGGTCACCAGGGGTCCCTCAGCCTGTCCCAGCTCCGACAGGACGTGTCCCAGGATGATAAAACTGTCAAACAGAAACAGATGGAGGAGGGGCCTAAAGCTTCCTATGGTTATGGAGGCAAGTTTGGAGTGCAGAAAGACAGAATGGACAAGGTATTGTTACATGTATAGTGAAACTTGTCTTACCAAGGTCTTGAAATATAAAGATGTGTGATAGCACTTTAAATTTTGAAAATGATACATTGGAAAATGAATGCCTATTTCAAAGAAATTAAATATAATTTTCTACTTCATTTCATATTGAACATGTTGAAAGAAATGATCATTGAACAATTTCATTTTGAAATTTTTAATTTCAGTCAGCCATGGGAGCAGACTACGTGGCAGAGGTAGGAAAACACAGCAGTCAGACGGATGCTTCCCGGGGATTTGGGGGGAAGTTTGGTGTGCAGAAAGACAGACAGGATAAGGTATGGGACCTGTATATTCTTCACATACAATCATCAGGTCCATCATATCAGTCAGGTGCATGTGTTTATGTATTAAAGTCATCTTTATGTCTTTCTATGGAGGAACTTCCCACATATTTGCTCACTCAAGAGTTAAAAGTTCAAGTGAGTTTTTCTGATAGAAAGGGGCATGATGTCCATCTGTCTTTTTGTCATGTTTGTGGAAACTTTTAACATTTTCAACTTCAATGTCAACCAAAGAAAGTTTCTTTGGGTGAAAGGAAGTCAAGTTTGTTCAACAGAAGAGCCATTCCCTCTTTTACTTGGAAATAATTAAGAATTTTTGAAAATTTAGTTGCATGTTTTAAAAATCTTCTTCCAATCAATGGGTTAGAAAAGATAAAATTTATAAGAAAAGTTCATTACATGGTGTAGATTCAGAATTGTGAAGATCATCACCCTCCAAGAATTGGAGTGGGAGCACAATAGGGGATTAAATTCTACGTAGGAATATGTAAGAAAAACTTTGAGAACAGCAAAGTCATGTTCAGTCATATTGATATGGAATCATATTGGGGTAGTTTAGATTCAAATTTGTTCATATCATGCCCACGGGGGATAGGATAGGACTACACTATGTGATCAAAGTTTGACATGGGGGAAAAATTTCTGCTGCTGAAGAACAGCGATACTTTAGTGACTAGGCGATCATTGTGGTGGATAGACCTCTTGATTTATATTTGTTTGTAAACACAGCTAATCTATATATCTTTAAATTTTACATATAAAAACGCTAACATATATAATGATTTCCTTATGTCAATTGCATATGTGCTTCCTTGTAAATAAATGAATCAAAGTACTGCATTGTATTCTACTACATGTATTTATCAATTTGCGCATTTAAAGACCTTGAAAGAATTGACATTAATTTTTATTTCCTTTGTTGATGTTGTTGAAGAATCAATGTTATTTTGTCTTTGCAGGCAGCAGTTGGTTTTGACTATGCTGGTAAAACAGATAAACATCAATCTCAAACAGGTTTGTCAGTTCATGGAAAAAATGAACAGATATTTAAAATCAGCAAGAACATTGTTATTTTAAAATGTCTCCAAGTGGGGAAAGGGTCATAATGTTTTACAGTGTCATGGGAAGAATTGCATGAAACCAATTTTTAATACTCTCAAATTGATGCAAGATATTTCAAAATAAATGAACGCTAAGAGAATAATCAGTGGATGAATTGTACATCTATTGTAACTAACAACAAGATTGACTAATAACAAACATTCTCTCTATATTTTATTTAATTTATTTATAGACTCTATATTTGGAAGAACAACCCATTTTAAATTTTATAATCTCATTGTTTAAGAAGCAAGAAATTTCGTTTTGCATGTTAACATCTTGACCTGAGAATGTCATCATCAACTGAATGAAATTGTCAGATGTACATTAATTTTGCAGTGTATCTAGAAAATAATTTCATGGTTATTTACTATTAAATCATTATTTATATAAAAACGATTAACCAAAAATACAGAATGGATACTAGAGGGACATGTTGCATGTTTTGATATGCTGCTTCTCTTGCCTGTTCATCTCTTTGATCATGTTGATGTGAATGTAGATTATTCTACGGGTTTTGGAGGGAAATACGGAGTTCAGTCAGATCGTAAAGATAAGTCAGCAGTCGGATGGGAGCATCAAGAAAAAGTCGAAAAACATCAATCACAGCAAGGTTTGGCAACATGAGAATTTGTTAACATTTTGTATGTAAATCAAAAACTGTACCAAGGTTTTAATCAGTGTATGATTTTGTATGTTTGCTTGTTTACTATACAAAGTTCTGTTCTTGTATTCAAGCATGATGAATTTGAAATCTATTTTTTATGGAGTGTTTGTGAATGATTTGACTCTAGTTTTCTTTACCTTGTCATGTTGTTTAACTCTCAATGTTGTTCTTAGAGTATGTAAGTGTAAGTCTGTGGCATTAAGAAACTGAATTGACAGTGAATTCTGATTGTTTTAGATTACTCTAAGGGGTTCGGAGGTAAATATGGTGTACAGAAGGACCGTCAGGATAAAGCTGCTGTGGGGTGGGAGCACCATGAACAAGTCGACAAGCATGAGTCACAAAAAGGTAATACAATAAGGGAGATAAGTCAACAAGCACGAGTCACAAAAAGGTAATAGAGTAAGGGACATAAGTCAACAAGCACAAGCCACAAAATGGTACAGCAACAAGGGAGATCAATAAAAAAGAATAAAAACCAATTTTTTTGTTGTTTAATGTAGTTTTAATACATCTCTACTTTCAATCTCTTTAGATTATTCCAAAGGTTTTGGTGGGAAGTTTGGAGTTCAGAAAGACCGGCAGGATAAATCAGCGTTAGGCTGGGAGCACCACGAACAAGTAGACAAACACGAGTCACAAAAAGGTAGACAACCTTTCATCAGGCTTCTAGTACTTATTGTGCCATTATAGAGTCGATGGCTCAGTTTATGGGCAAAAATTTTTTCTTTTATTTTTCTTTGTTGAGCTCTTCTTGATTTTTAGTAAACAAAGATGTTTTAAGACTTCCCTAAACATAATATTCTTTTAATTCTCATATTTTATGACATCATATATTTATAATGTTCATATTAAGAGGGAAGCGTCTACATTTTATATGCGCCTTTGAATACCTGAGTATCTCCTGGTAGATTACTCTAAGGGATTTGGAGGGAAGTTTGGGATACAGACTGACCGAGTGGACAAGTCAGCTGTCGGCTTTGACCACATTGAGAAAGTTCTGAAACACGAGTCTCAGACAGGTTTGTCTGTGTGACCTGCATGGGTGTTGTGATCCCCACACGATTGTTGTCATCTCCACCTTTCTTTATTGTAGCATTCCCAAAGAGCACATCATTCTTTTACATGTTACTCAAAAACATCTAAGTTTAGTTTTCAGTAACTGGGAGGTGGGAGGAATGAAAAAGGATTGTGATGAGAGCTGGGCAATAAAAGAAAAAAAATAAATACAATTTTAGAGATAATAGAATTTTCTTGAATCTTGTCTTAATAGCTACCAATGCTATCTAGCATGATATGAAATAAGGAATGATCTATGATGTTTGGCAATGATTACTCAAGCCTTTTACACTATATGTTAGATAATAATTGAAGGAAATAACACATCTAGATAACAAATAAGTATTTAAAAATGTGAACTCTGAATGCCTGGATAACTATATGTGATTTTAATCTAATTAAAGTATAATTGTCTCAATCAGTTTTCGATTAGAAAATGCATAGCTGTTGTTTCTGTTTGCTTTTCCTGAATATAGAAAAAAAATTATAATTTTATAGTATGAGTTAATAGCTGTAATGATTTAATTCTGAAGGAATGTTGTGGGTAAATACAATACTTTGTAAATTCAGAGGTATTTTGGTGAGCGTTTTCAATTCATTGCTGATTTGAGGAACCTGAGGATAGGACTATCTTAAGGATAATAAGAAAATAATGAATGGAATTATTTACAAGAGGCTAAATATGTCATTATATACTTTTTACTTTGATACTGAAATAGGAACAAAAAGTTTCGAGGAGTTTTCTAACTGCACCTTTGGAATGAAGTTTGACTTTCATGTTTCACATTAAAATTGTGTCTTTTAGTTGTGTTTTCTTTTTCAGATCATATGATTTTCTTTATAGTTATAAAGTGTAACCTTTGTAAGGACTGTATTTTGAATGTCTGTTTTTCAGACTACTCGCGGGGTTTTGGTGGTAAGTACGGTGTACAGACAGACAGACAGGACAAGTCAGCAGTGGGGTACAGCAGTCATGAGAAGGTCCCCCTCCACCCCTCCCAGACAGACATGAGTAAAGGCTTCGGGGGAAAGTTTGGAGTGGATTCCGAAAACAAAGACAAGGTGAGCATATCATTCTTATGTTCCATGTGTGTTCTCTGTATGTAAAGGATTACCAGAAATTTTTGCTTTGAAATATCTTAAACTATCAGATTTAGTTTTAAAATAAACCTTTACATGTTAATTATTCTCAGAATGTTAACATTTTTATTGTAATTATTGAATGTTTAAATTTTTTCATCCTCCCTTTAAAGTTTTGAATTTATAGGTTTTTATATAATTTTAGACAACCCAATATACAAGGGGTGATCAAAAAGTTCGCGCACGAATTGAATTTCTTCCAGAAAAGGAATGATACAGGGTTTTAGTGTTAAAAATGTTTCAAAGTAGTCCTCTCCAATTTTAATGCACATCTGAAACCATTCTGCCCATGCGCGGATCACGTGATATAGACGGTCACATGACTTGCTCCTTAGCGGTCTGCCACAGAAGCTTAAACTTTTTTCCGACTCTTATATTTCTTACCATGCAAGTTATAAACTTCTACAAAGGAATTTCCAAGATATACGTTTATCTTTACAGCCTTTCATTTCTCGAATACGACTAAGTCAACCATTTTGTATGACTCTGTGTGTCAAATTTCATTCTGATCTGAATCTTGGTTTTGTAAATACAGTGTATAAAGATAGTTCGCAAACTTTTTGATCACCCCTCGTACTTGCTTGCATATTAGATTATCTTACTTATTGCATATGTGCGGGGATGAAAAATTAGCCCAGTATACTTTGTGATTATGTATTTTATTATTGGCTGATGTTGTCCCTGATTTTTTTCCCCCAGTCTGCCGGGTCATACAATGATATGCAGGGAGTGTCATCCTCGTACACCAGGACACAGGCCGATTCAAGTGAGTAACAGCTTCTAGTTCTTCATTACATGTCATGCATGTAAATACTTCTTGAATGAAGAATAAAATCCTCTGATTTTATTTTAGGAAAAAATATTGATGTTTTATGTGTTTTATGATGAGAAAGGTCGTAATATACATGTACCAGTATATTATGTCAGAGGGAACGTTTTTTTTACCATCATGCTAAAAAATTTGTTTTTGTTCTTGTATCTCAGAAGCCTTTAACAACTAATTGATTCCTCATATTCAAGTTTATAATCTTTAAGATTTATAATGTCATTATGCTTGTTTGAGTGTAATGATGATAGAGTTTAATTTAATGCAGGTTCTGAGGGAGCCAAAAACATCAAAGCTCGCTTTGAGAACATGGCGAAGTCAGGAGAAGAGGAGGCCAAGAAGAGGGCAGAGGAGGAGAGGAAGAGGCGAGAGGCCCGCGAGGAGAGGGAACGAGAGGAGCAGAGGAGGCAGCAGGAGGTGAGGGGTGGATCTAAAGATTTCATTACAAAACCTGTCTGTTTGAGGAATGGATCAAAAAGATTTCCTTACAAAACTGTCTATTTGAGGAGTGGATCAAAATGATTTCATTACGAATTGTATATATGAGGGATGGATCCTAAAATTTTAAAATTAGAATAGGTTGATAGGTTTTTATTGTAGGAAGTTATTGATTTTTAAAGTGAAATTATATTTTGGTTATCATTTAAAATGAATTTGAAAATGAATGAAAATATATTATATCTTAACATGTCTAATCATATGTCTCCTAATTTGTCAATTAGGAGAGGTTAGATAAAGAGAGGTGGGAGGAAGAACAGAGAGCAGTAAGTCAACCAGAACCTGAGCCAGAACCCGAGCCAGAGCCACAACAGGAGGAATACGGAGACGTGTCTTATCAACAAGTACACAAAGAGGTAAAATCTAAAGCAGTTTAACAAATTTATATCATACAATAAAAGAGCCCAATAACAGTCCCAAAGGAATAAAAAAGAAAGATCATACAAATAGGTTATTACAGTCAAACTTTGTAATCTCAAACTCAATTTGGGGGCTGGGGAATTCGAGATATCCAAGGATTTCAGATACCCAGGGTAAAATACTTAGAGAATAAGGAGCTGGGACCTATGAAATAGTTTTGTAGGCTCTTTGTGATAGGTTGGGTGCCTGAATGACTGGAATCTATTTGTATTTTACAGGAAGTGCCTCCCGTTGAGGAACCAGAGGAGCTGTATGAGGACACCACTCCTCAAGATGATTATGAGGACGTACAGGAACCTCCGGAAGCAGCACCACCAAGTGGAGCAGGGGGACTAACTGCTGTGGCTGTCTATGACTACCAAGCTGGTGAGTGTTCAGTAAATAGACACAAGAGTTATCCCTCTTTTACTCCTATATAGAAATGAGTCTCAATAAGAATAATTTTCATTGCAGCTGATGACGATGAAATTTCTTTTGACCCCGATGACATTATTACAGATATTGAACAGGTAATTGATAATTGTATTTAATAGCAAGTTGGTTGGATTTATCTGAATGTTACTTTGAATCTCCAATTATGCAGTAACAAGAGAAATGGTCGATAATTACACAGCAAACATAAAGATGACCTTTAATTAAGGGATATATGAAATAGAATTACAAAATACATGATAGCAAGAGGAATGGGTGGTAATATAACACACCAAACATTAAGATAACTTAATGAAGGGATATATAAAATAAAATTACAGAAAACAAGATCAGAAAATCAGAATGTTACTGAGGAGCTCGGATTGATATAGAAATCATCACTTCTACAGCAAATGACATTACCGGTATTCTAATGTCAAGAAATACCCTCCATAACTCCTTCTATTTATTGGTGAATTATACATGACATTTTGCAATCATTTGAAATGCAAGTAAAATGCTTTACTGAAAGATTTTTTTTATAATCACTGATAATAATAAACTAAGGTTTTGTACAACCCCAGTCACATTGTCAACATTAGCTTTACTCTGTGTAGGACTTACTAATGGACTTTTATAATTTAGCTGCTGCATTCATTCACATCTGTTCACACTTTTCAATGGGCTGAAACTTAATCTTGCATTTTCCATTTATTTGGGAGATCATCAGAATAGGAATTAGTATTGCTTCTTTTTTAAGGGTGATTTTTGCAGTCCAAGTGATTGTCACTTTATGGCTTGTTTTGGTTTCCTGACAGAAATTATTTTGCTGAAAATGGTTTGCTATTACAAAGGGAAAGATTTGCATTTGTCAGGGATCTGAAATTCTTTGACCCCAGACTATGGAAGTGTACTCTTAATGTAGCTGATATCACTCTTACACATAAAAGTTAATTAGAACATCAAAATGGAAATTAAAACCATTAAGAAAAATCATTTTATCAGTGTTGCTCTCATAAAACGAAGATCATGTTAAGAACATTTCTTCGAATTAATACAAAGCATAAATTTTTAGCTGTACTGGTCAAAGACTAGAATTTTTTATGAATTGTTTAGGTGTCTTTCATCCATCCAACTGTTTGATTAGTTATTGATCACAAAGCTCAGTAAACAGTAACAGAAATAAGGCTGACAAGAACACTGTATGTGTCATATTTCTCTGATATGTACCTTATGAGTTGACCTTTTTGCACTAATTGAGGGTTGACATGTATGCTGTATGTTGTAAGTTATAAATTGACCTTTTTGCACTGATTTGCAGGTGGATGAGGGATGGTGGAGGGGTTCATGCCGTGGTAAGAATGGACTTTTCCCGGCCAACTACGTGGAACTTCAGCAGTAAATCCTGTGATAGGGACCTCACCAATTGTGGTTCAAGCCAGACACATTACTATAGCATCATCATGTAAACAATTACTGATATTATAAAAATCACACTATCATGTAACACATTTATTGAAATAGCCATTACAATCTTCTTATCAAAATCAGGTTTCGTTCTCTATATAAATTTAAGATTATTTTTTACCATATTCTTATGAATTTGAATATTTGATATATTGTCTTCCTTTGAATGTTTCCGAAACCAATTGTACACATTTATTGAGAGTTTTTGAATGCCAGGAGCATAGAATACATGTTATGATGTTTTATTGTGTATCAGAATTTAAGATATTGTTTTGTATTCACTGATCATAGTGAACATGAGAATTTGTATGTATGAATATTTATTATAACTGCTGTATTCACATTTATAGCATTTGTATCAATTTTGAACAACAACAAAAATCATAAATTGCAAAGCCTGTAAACAAAGTTTTACACAGAAGAAAATGATCAAAAAAGCAAAACCTGATTCATTTGTACATTATATTTTATTCGTAATGTTAAGATGATTCATTTTTAATTTAATAGGTAGGCTAGATTTGGATATTTTTAATTAGGTAGCCTCTATTTAGACAATTGTCAGTCACTTCCGTGGATACTGCATTCCAATATAAATGTGATTAATCCTAAACAGTGGGAATTCTCTTGCTGCTTACATATCTTTGTGAAAATTATAATACATGAAAAGTTTTCTTTTCAAATAAAAATTTGATATGAAGTTGTCTTCTGTTTTCGTTTTTCCTCATAATGAGTCACTAGTTTTATTTTACTGTCATTCATGTAATCCTTAAACATTTTTTTTTTATTTTGCAGATTTTATTGTATTTTTATGCTTTTAAATATTTCTTTTTAATTTTGATCTTTGTGATGATTTGAAAATAATATCACAACCTTTTACTCCCAATTCATGAAAAAAAACTTTGCATTCATTGGTTGAATGTAAAACTTTCGATAGTCTGGGGATTGATGATATTCTATCCAACCATTTGTCTGCTTACTAAGTTTTTGGTGTGACCTTTTCATTGTATGATCTTCAATTTTTTAGGTGGAGATGACATACTTTTATATATACTTCCAAGGTTGACCTAGATTTAACTGTTGTCTTTTGCATCAGTAAATGGTGAAACCATTCATTTTTGGTAAAGATGACCTTTTCTGGATAATTAATTACTTACATTTTACATAAAATAAACTTAAAACAGGATGAGATCTCTTCCATGGTAACCATTGGGGTTTGCCTTGACCTTTGAATGTGTATATGAAAAAAAGATTATTGGTTGAGAATTAATCTTTATGACTTCTAACATTAATGACAGGTAAATAAAGATGAAGTGTTAAAAAACCAATCATTAATCTAATTTTTTTTTTTGACCTTGATAATGGCAAATTTATAAATTTCTGCCTGTTCAATTACTCATTCCTGAAAAATAAATATTGAGGGACAGTTAAGATTGTTGAGTGTTGATATAAGCAACACTATGCTTCTTCTTAAATTGTAAAATTCATTGCCCTTGTTTTTTTTGGTACGGACAGGTACGTGTTTTTGATTTTGACAGAGTACATGTACAAGGTTATTAGGAGTAGGGAGTGTTTTCCAGATTTGTGAATTTTTGGACCACTGGGTGAGAGTTCTACTACTACTGAGTTATCTTGTAGGGAAATTTTTTTTT
>PRKT01000027.1:1791558-1811771 GCA_003671525.1 Saccostrea glomerata
TACACATCCTGACCAATCTTTCATAATGATCCTTGTATAATGCATATATTACAGCAATTACCGTCTTGTCAGCTGTCAAATTTTTTTGACTTGTAAGTGAAAATTATATATGGACAAGTAAATCTTCACAATGACTTGAAGAAAAAAATTAGAAATGTTAATATAGACAGCTTGCAAAAAAGTGTATGTATACCCAGTATTTATATTTCATATATATGTTCTCACCTAAGGCAGAACACATTTAAGGATTATACAAGATTAATTTTCACATGAGGTCATTTGAAAAGGTTGTTTAAGAACTGTTAGTACATTTGAACCCATAAGCACATTATCTAACCCCATAACAAGCTTCAGAAGGAAATTCATGGGATGTTATAATCCTTGAGCCCAGAATTTACAGAAGGTCTGATTTAGGAATCCATAATGAAATATGACTAGAGATATGTTTTATGACAGTTGGGATTGTGAAGTTGTTTAGGGTCAGAAGACGACTTCCGTTGATATTTCGGTCCACACTACGGGGGCTTAAGCTGGCTGCCACACAGATCAATCTGATCCATTATCCCGATAGCCAGCCCCAAAAATCAATGTCAATTAACAGCCTAGCAAATTCACTCAGTTTCTAACATTTTTGCTTCAGGTTTCAAACAGTTTCAAGTAGTAGGTATTTAGATGTGAAATGAACTGGTTTATGGACCAAGATTCATTTGAGCCAGACTCATTAATGGTTAAAAGCTCTGTCATTGTAACTTTGAGTTTATATTGTATTTCATCAGATTTTTCTACATGATTACACTGATCTCGCGTTTCAAAGTCAAATTGTAAATGTGTGAAAAGTGGGTTGAAGTATTGACACTGCTTTGATTTACCAAGGAAATCCTTATTTGAATGAATTTTCATAGGCTCAACAAGTCATTTATTGGTATATGAAGCACAAATATACATTCCTTTGATCAAAATTTGTTGTTCACTTTCTGGTAATTGTTGATGCAAGCATCCTTCTGAAGTCAAATTATGACCATGCAGACTACCAAGTCAGTTGTGTAGTCTCAGGCCCTGTTTGCTTTGGCCAACAATACATGTCATCTCTGTGTAGTATCATTCAATATGGAGGTAGATATCTATATGTCTCAGATCCAGGGTCTTTTCTACACTTAATTAATATACTATCGTCATTATCATTATCCTTCATGCTGTGTTTCTGAATGTCAATGTTCCAAGCATAGGGTGAAAAGTTGAAAATGTCACATGTTTGTTCACAGTTTACAATAAAGTTCTACAAATTCATTTGCTTGCAATGGGAAAAAGGTTTTGATAAGAAGCATTGCTAATGAAATTTTATCTTGTAAAATTTGAGACACTAAGGAATGATGAAGAGAAAGACTTTGTTTAAAGCTGAAAGATAAAACAACTGAATGGAAGGAAAGAAGTTCACCTTGTTGTACCACTTAAAATGTGCTCTTTATAACCACTCAGATTCAGTGTTGATTACTTTCACCTGTATAATACAGGTACTTTTAGCACCTTGGGTCCTATAACAATTTTGTTAATGTGATGAAACTTTTAGATGGTGCATACAGTTGTTTCAGAAGTTTAGGCTTACATTGTACACCATGTTTGTTAGCCTTCTGGGTCAACACCCAATACATGTACTGGAAGTCAAACTGTATATAAAACTAATTCAACACCCAATAGTCAAACTGTATATATAAACAAGAATAGATATGGGTTACCCCATATCCAAAGATATTCGACTGTTAGATTTAATATGTTTAACAATGTTTATAATGACGTTAATAAAAAAAAAACTGCACTGTCTAATTATGGAACTGTTGTAAATATCGTGATTCCATAGCATTACGGTCACCCAGTCTCCTAACAAACAGTACACATAGGCCTACATGTACCTGTAGCCTTGGTCTACACACGTGCAATGGAGCTGTCACACGCATCCAGCGAGCTCGGAGAAACACGTTTTGTTTTGCCGAGAAGTTACGGTGTCAGACAAAACTTTTCTTTTCTTAATTAGATCATATAAATACGAATTCTGATTAATAAAAATTATACAATCCCTGTTGAACTTTATATAGTTTGTTCTAACATTTGCATCTGCAACAACTTGTGTTTAAAATGGCCGGGTTGGGAAAATCAGGACCGGGTCGGAAAATTCTAAACTGAAAACATGGAAAACCTTTTTTGTTTTGAAAATAACTGAAATATACTAATATATTTGTCGCAGAAATTACTTACATTATTCAAGTTCTATATATAATGGTATGCTGAACTTCAACACGAACCCGAATCTCCAACCCATGCAGTTCTCGTTTTGCCACACATACCCTACAGTTTACAAAGTGTACACACGAGCAGGCCAGGGATTGAAAATTCCGTCATTTAATAATACACACACACAGAATGATTAATTTTTTCTTTAAGAACAAATTGTATGATAATTAACGGACTATAAACATGTACTTAATACAATTGTTGATATAGTATTATCAATTCATTGGTGAAAAGATATGAATCGAAGAATGACCTAATTATTCTCTGTTATCAAACACGTAAAAAAAAAAGGCTGAGGAGGGAGCGAGCGTAGGAATATTGATATTTTTTATTTGCATTTCGGGGGGAAAGTGACTTTCTAATGATATTTTGACGTTATTTTTGATTTCTTTAACGTATGACATACACAACTTTACTCTTATCATGAACAATAATGTTGTATCTACTTATCATGATGGAATTATTTTGGTCGGACCAATATGTGTGAGCTGCCGCTGAATACAGTTATATATCTTGCAAAGATAGTATGCATTGATCGAATATATAGAAAACTATCAGAAATAATGACAGTTTGATGAATAAGGATGCTTGCACAGATTTTTTGTATTGGCTACTTTAAGTTGTTTCAGAACTGGAAAGAAAGTGTACATGCGCCTATTGCAGTTCAAACCTAAATATGTTAAACAGCTTCCACCTGAGTTGTAGGATTTCTTTGATTTTGAGCTTCTGATGCCAAGCTTGATTATTGACCATATCTGTACTTGTGGAGTACTGCATGCATACAAGTATCAAAAGATTAAATTTAACCAATGATTGAAGAAGTTAAGATTTTTCTGTAAAAATAACTTTTAAGGATTTTTTGCATATTCTGTCTTGGTTTTGAGCTGATGAAATGCACTGCACCAGTATATGTCATATATGTTAAATGTTCATTGTTTCACAATTAACCATCTAGTTGTTAGGCTTAATGCTGTAGAAAATTCTTTGGACATGTGAAAGTAGAAAAGGTGTTAATCTTTTCCTTGTGCTATTAATCAGCATGCTTGCTTAAATTATTATCTAGTGATAACTAGGGGATTAGCATTGTTTTTAAATAACACTCATAAACTTGCTATCAGTTTGCAGTTTTCAGAAATATTTGCATCTGAAGAGTGAGAGAGGAAGCAATTCACTGAAATAATGAGGTAGCACTCTTTTGAATTCCTGGGTTGTCTGGAAATATGGCATTCAGAATGAAATGGAGTGTTTAGATCCATTCGTTTGGTGTTAGAAACTGGAAGCAATCTATAATCCTGTCTGATTAAATATCCAGCTTAATTTAATACCTATAACATGTATAAGAATGATGTGCATGTTGATTTCCTTGGAATTCTAAATTTTTATGAGAACCAAAATCAAAGATAAGGTTGATTAGACAGTGTAAAAGTTTTCAGATGGATATTATTGGCAGAGTATAAAACTGAAAGTTGACTATTTTAATAATTGAAATATGAAAGGTGGAAACTTCTCTTGGATGTATATTTACATTAGGAAATTGATCACTATGCAGCTATTCTGCATGCCAGGAATGTGGAGTAACTTTTCTAAGAAGAGCTATATAGACTCTCAAAATAAAATAATAACACACAAGACTTCAAAATGTTAAATACATGTATAATAATATGAGGTTTCTTTTTGTCCATTTTAATTCAACTTTTAATAACAACTGCTGCGGAATGTTGCACATACACAAGACTAAGCTTTGATTGCTTCAATCATTGTAGCATTAATTCGAGATTCCTCTAACTCTAACCCCTGCTTTTTATATCGTGACATGTGCAGGGGAGACATATGTCACAATATAAAAAAGCAGGGGTTAGAGTCAGAGGAATCTCGGATTATTGTAGTATATGGAATTCTGCATCCATAATAAAAATTGTTACTATAGTTCTTGATTTTGATGGAATTGAATTTAGGCCCAGATGAGAAGAGCAGTAGTCACACAGCCTTCTCAGTCCAACAAAATGGTTTAGAAAACGGTCATGCATGTATAAAGAAGATGGTTAACTTGCTTGAGTACAACAATTTTATTCAGCAACCAGACTCTTGTGTCTTTAAAAAGTCAAATGAAATCAGTCTTCAGATATGTCTGCAGTATGAAAGAAGACTGCTTGGTATAATTTTATAAATTTAAAAAAGATGTTTTGGGGACTCCAGAAATTAGCAAGAAATTTTGTATAAAGGTGTAAAAAAGTACATTTTAATGTTCTGACATAGATGTTTGTGATAATAATGTTAAAAATTACTAGCTCCCATTTTGAATTCAGACTATATGAAACCCAAGTATGTTTTATAGATAGGGTATATACTGATCAACATGAAGTAAACAGAAAGTGTTTTTCACCTGTACTTCACCTTTTTGCTCTCTCTAAAACCAGATCAAAAAAGAAATTTGTGAGCATTGCAGTGGAAACATTGTTTGAGGCTTGTATTAAATTGAAAACATAGAGAAGACATTTACCTATATACTGAGGGTATCAGTGGAAAATCTTTATATAAGTAAAATCTGTGGAGGAAAAACAACCGCAGGCCTGTTTATAAATTTACATTTTAAAAAATTCATATGAAAAATATTATTCATTAAACTTAAACCAGATTTACATGACTTGAAGACATGATATATTTAACTTAAGGCATAATACATGCCTTGTTGAACGACCCTGCAGTCAAGTACTAGAGTATGATGTACACTGTGTATATTTTGTATATTTCATATATTTTATCAGAAAATGGCATCTCCAAGCTGCTGTATAAAGTATGGATTATTCTTTGTAACTGCAATTAAATAGTTGGAGTCCTGATTGAAGGTTTTGGTACTTAATAGTAACATTGAACTTGATAACACATCTCATTTTTAGCATGTATAGAGATATAAATATATTTCTTTCACACTAATCATTAAAATTTCTATTCAGGCACCGTCTTCCTACGTGTTGTTTATATTGGGGCACTGTCACAAATGTTGTTGAACTTCATTAATCATATCAGTTTTTTTTTAATTTAAAAACTGGGCAGAACATCAAAGAATCTGATAGCATTCTATTCTTTAGAGATTTTTGGCACGAGATTTAAATCGTGCACAGTGAGTAACAATAGGGCTAAAGATTAATTGTTGTCAGAAGTGACGTACTGAGTTTAGTCGGATTGTAATTCGTAATTATTACGTTGGAGAGACAAGAAGTTCTCAGTTTCAACACAATGAGAAGACGTCATTACTGTCAGGAATTGGTACAGGGTATGTCTGGTGCTGAAATAATTAGGCAACATCACCAAGCCACCCAGTTAACTCCCTTAGTATAGTTAGCAGCCTCCTTAACAGATATGTCACTAGTCTAAACTGTTTAAAACATTGAGAATTTTAAGATGGTGTTTATGTACCAACAGTTAATGGATTAAGATGTAAAATAAAACATTTTAATGGTGCACTGTTGAACTTGTGGACACTAACACACTCTTTCAACTGGTACACTGAAAAACTGTTCACTTAGGTATCAAAAGGTAAAATCGCCATACGAAAAAACCCTGTCCCTCTTCTTAATATCTGAAAAACAAGCTCTTGTTGAAAAAATTCAAACTCTCTCATAAAAATATATTTTGGATGTGCATATCTCTAGAAAGAAAATAACATAGTACATAAAGGGGAATGCCGAGGAGATGGATTGAACATGTTCTCCGAAAAGACTCCCAGTCAATAACAAGAACAGTACTCCATTGGACCCCAGAGGGCAAAAGAAAGAGGGGAGGAGTCTGGCCCAGAACAGACAAGAATGGAGGAAGTAAAATTGCTGCTCTACACCACAGAGTGTAAAGGGCGATGATGATGAAGGGAGGGGAGATACCATGGAATGTCACAAGGTTTCTGCCATATTTTTAAGCAGTCAGTTCCAACCTTGATGTAACATGTCACAGTAGTTGATCTGATGTCGGCTGTGAATTAATATATGCACTGTTTACTGTGATCAGTAAATATGTTCAGAGAGTCGCTAGCTAGAGCACGAGTTTATAGTGATACTGGAATGGTACTAACAAGTAAATAGCTTTGCTCTGAATATTCATGAATGACTGGTATTCATTGATGTTGGGTTTGCAATGTAGGCACAAAGGAAATCAGCAGTTACCAGTAGGATGGGTGGAAGGATGGGGAATAAAAAATCTATCATGTCTATTGAAACAATTTGTTTGGGTGCAGTTGCAACCCTGTATCATACGCTTCTTGGTGGATAGGACTGTGAAAGTTGGGGAAATAGCCAGTATTTTAGGGAATATTGAAAAAAAAATCATTATATACTTGGTTTTTTTTTTGTGTTTAGTTAATTCTTACCTAATTCTGTTTTGTAATTTAAACACACAGGAATTTGAGTAGTAAACAAGTATAAAATTATAACAATGTCCATTTAGAATGGGACCTTCACAACTACTCAAATTGAAACATTATAAAGGGTTCTGGATTAGGATAAATTTCTTCCAAAATACAAATTGTAGCCAATGTAGTTATGCATTAATATTTAGTCTGTGTTGCAATAAGGTTTCTCAAGTTCTGTGGAAGTGAATAATGCATTATATGATCTATGAATTGTTAACAAAATCTGATTACAGACTTTACCAATGTTTTTGTGATCTACATTTTAATCGAAACATTTATCAATTATTAATTTCCCCTGATTCCGTTTGATTTTAATTGTCAATTTTTTTATAAATGGACTGGTGGCTCCATATTAACATGATTAACAAGACCTGACAAATTACAGATTGATTTCCCGTCCTAGATAATGATTGTAAATGACAATCACTTCTGACAAATCTGTGTTTTATGACAGTATAGGTGATTATCAACCATATCAACTATCAATTTTATGCAAATTTTTATGCATGAACTTAGAAAAACAATAAATCAAAACTCTAATGATCTTCTAAGGACTCTAGAGATTCGTATGAAAGATATGGATGTCAGTGAGCAGGGGAATTGGGAGGAAATCTTTGTGCTAGAAAATTTGTGATAAGGTTTTGTTGTTGGTAGACCAGGGGGTAATATTTTTAAGGAGTAGAGTAAACATGGCTTCTACTGCACATGTTTTCAGATGGTCTCTCTGACGTCAGCAAACTCCCATTACAAAGCTCATATTGATCTCCCACTACTTATCCACAGTGTATGATTTGTCTGTTTTATCAATGTTTTGTTTGATATTGAAGTGACACACATTTTCTTTTAGCCAGAGTGTGACCTTTAATAGTTTAATTATTTTTATTAGCTTCTGAATTACCGTACTGACCTGCTTTAGCATGCCTCATCTGGCAGAAAGTTAGGATTTTTTTCAAGGAATAAGATAAAGTCATAATGACATGAGAAAACAAAAAGATACCTCATTTCATACATTGGATTTCAAAGTAAACTGTGGATGAATGAATCATTTTAAAATAACAGTCAGATTATCCAGTTCTGACAAAAAGAAATATTCCCCACTCTGACATTGCTTTGTTACTTTATATATGCACATTTTCGAAATCTCAAGTTCATTAGACAGTAATGGATTGTCATCTGGTTTGCTTGATAAAACATCAGTTATGTGCATTTTGTAGCTTTCTTTCTCCCAGTGTTCTGTGTTGACTCTCGTACAATCCCGAAATGAAAGATATAAAATCAAACATCCTTATGAGTTAGTTTCTTAAATAGCCGGAGCTATAAATGATCATTTTTATGCCTCGCCATGAATATGGACAGGGCATATTGTGTTTTTCATGTCTGTAAATAAAATTTACTATGTCCATTTTCTGTCCTTCTCTCGTGATATTAACTATCCAGCACACTATATTTAGCTCAGTTCAAAATTATGCTGATACATGCTGATGAGAGCTATTCAACATGTTCAGCTACATGAATTTTTTTTTACCCTGACTTTCCCTGTGACCTTCATGGATCTTAGTATTTCTTGCATTTAGCTCAGTTTCTAAGACAATATTCAATCTCATATACATCCTCATGGAAATTATGCAACTGGGTCCAAAATGTATGACCTGACCATACAATTCTTTATTTTGCATTTAGTCCAATTTAAAGCCATAAATGGCGTAACTGATCAAAAAAATATATTGACAATATACAAAAGTAAGTAAAGAAATATAGTTAATATATTTAAATTAAAGCTTTTCATACAATTCTGAACACGGAGAACACCTCGTTTCATCTAATGATACAATTTTATCTTCTCTGTAATGTGTTATTTAAATCTTTTGTATTTTCTTCCGAGTCGGAGAAAATTCTGAGAATCCAAATTAAATTGTGATATCTTTATAATGCAATTGACTTAGATTTTGTAATTTGCAGAAAAGTTGTATCTTTATATAAAGTAATGATACAAATAATAAGTTCTTATAATTTTAGTCTAATAATTTTCATTGTACATACGCCATATATGGCTTTAAAGAAACTAATTTTTAGATTGGCTTTTGACTTACTATGAGTTTAAAAGTTTAACTTGTTCAAGACATTTTCATCAAACTTCACACACAAGAACTTCATTGGTAAGAGCTAATGAACTGTTTCAAAATTTTTTGACCTTAACCATACCTGTAACCTTGACCTCACTATTCCTCATTTACCCTAAACTTAAACAAAGGAGCAAGGTGGAGTTCTTTCAGTTGCATTACTCATGAACCCTTTGCAGGGTGTTCATATCCTTGGACATATTTCTCGTTTATTATGTCCAAGTAGCTTTAGTTTGCTTGAAAGAGACACCATTCTAGAAGAGCTTCAAGTGTTCTCATTTACAGGGGGTTGTCAAGTGTGCAGTGCCTGGCATAAGGCGTTTAAGTCTTTGTTAAACTTGATATGCTTTGTGGCTTAATCCAGTAGTTTGAAGGAAGATTATGTAAAAAGCTTTATATCAACATGAATGAGAGGCCTGTGCATACAATAGGATTACACAGTGTATCAGACAGGAGAGCTTGTAGAACCAAGGATGATTTAAGGAATCACTGTCTAGTTAGGAGGGTATGTCAGGGCATCAACAATAGTGGGAAACATGGGAAAATTTGCATAACGGGCGTTATGCTTTAATTATCCCATGTTTCCCACTATTGTTGATGTCCCTGACATACCCTCCTAACTAAACAGTGATTCCTTATATTTCCATTTCATTGTGAAATAAAATTGTAGATTTAGACTTTAAAAATGTAGATAAATTGATTTAAATCACATGATGACTTCCATGCCAATTTCAATAGTCCTCGCCAACCGACGTCAAACACAAAGGCAGCCGCACGAGATTTACATGCATATTTGGCCTCCTTAGCGTTAGGCACAGAGACAGATGCGCACGAGAATTGCATGCATATTAGGCCTCCTTAGCTCCCGACCTATCGACCTGCCTAATATACATTCCGGCAGAATTATCAAGAAATAAACTACCCCTAACTTTCAAAGAGTTATCACAGAGAAAAAAATTAGAAATGGAAATATTTGTACATATGTGAACTACTGTGTAAAAAACACTCCAGATTTTGAAGGAAGTTTGGATGCCATTTGTTTCGGAGGACTAAAAAGACCTCTACTTGAATATATTTAGGTTCAATTACCTTATCACTGTGACGCAAACACTTAATACGAAGATAAACGTTTTAAAATACCAAGGACTTGGTATCTTTATAGATCTATCTTAAGTTTACAACTATGCAGTATACAGCTATACAAAAGCTTTACAAGTAGATACTAATTTTTTCCTGGACTTCTCCTTAACACAATTTTAAATGCATATACTTTGCCCTTTCCCTTTTCCCATCCTTTGTCATTGTACAACATCCATGGAGTGTCCATCAGAATGTAATCTATATGCATAATTTATATTATACTTATCAGGGTGTCCCTAATTTCATATATTCTGTTTTATTATGTTCCAGCTTGAACTACAAGGGAACTCAACTCAGAATTAATCAGATATAACTATAGGTGTTTATTATAGAAAAAAGAGACTCTTTTTCGTACTAGCTTTTCTAGCTAAAATATATCTAAATTAATTGTCTTCATCTTGATGTTTGATATATGTCTGACTCATTGAATGAATGTCAATTACACAAAATTTGAATTAATTCATTCAGATCCTTTGAAAGCTATGGCTAAAACAAGACAAAAATGTCATTTTCTAAAATTGCATAGTGACCCTGACCTCTAAGAACAAGTAATCTTGACCCAAACCCCTGCCATCAGCAACAACACTCTTGATTCATAGAAGAGTTTCAAAATCTCTGAGTTAAAGCCATTCACCATTTCACTAACTTATTGGCAGTGACCTTAGACTTTTAAAGTATGACCTTGAGTCAAGATTCTGACACACATTCAGGTGTGCAGTGTACGTCATCCTAGTCAGGAGTTTTTGAATTATGGCTGGGACTTGAATGTTTGTAGAGACAGCCATGATAATACCATTATTTCTTTTCATAGGGGAAACAGCCTTGTGTCGTAAATCATTGATATTCGTTGTTAAGTTGACAGCAAAACCCTTTAACTTCAGTTAAACATTATTCAATTTTGGTGACACAAGAAACAAGTTCACCTAAAAGTTGTTTCTCTTTTAAAATTGACAAAATCTTGGTATTAAAAAAATTGGACAATTTTTTGCTCAGAAAATTGCTGTTGCACACGATTTTATGTTTTACAATGGCATGAACATGCAGATTACCATGTCTTACAAAGAGTGATTTTGAACTAAATTTCAAGTCTTTATTACAATGAAAATTTGTCATTAGATATCATAAGGAAAGTTTTGACAAGTTTTGAATTATTCTATTTAATTTAATTTGAGGGGCATGAGATTTGTGCTCTAAAAAAGGCAAAATTTGCAGAAAAAAGTTTTAGTATACAGACAAATATAAGTGAAATACTATTAAGATGATTTCATGTACAGCAAAATAATAAATATTTTAATTTGAGATAAACAAGCCTTAAGTAAATGTATTGATTACAAATATTTCTTCCATAAATTTTATTTGACAGTTTGTGCCACAAATAAGGATAAAATGAAATTGAATGACAGAGGGACGAACTTATAAGGGATTACGTGTACGGATTCTAATCAGTGCTCCTGAGAATTCTTAGATACTGATGGACTTTATAAGGCCATGACTCAATAATCCCAGCTTTCCCTGTCACATTTAGGAATATCTAAATGAAATGAAGAAGCCAAACCGAGCTCAGGATAAACCGGTCTTATTTGATTGGATTGAAGTCATTACTCCAGAATACATTACCTAAATAATAAACAGCCATAAAACTTTTCAATGTTGACATTTTATGACTGTTGTGAAGAAAATTATATGGACAAAAAATTGACAAGATGTTTGAGGTGAATGAAATGAAGTTTGATAAGAGATTGACAAATATCTTTGTTCCAACATATGTGTGAGTGTTTTATCTACAACAAAAGCATTAAAAAAATAAGAGGATCCTTGAATCATTCCAATTCAATTTGATAACATTATGAAAAAGAAATATGAAGTTTATGACAAAGCCTGATTATTTTATTGTTGTCCTTGTTATGATGGATTATTGTATTAGAGAAATAAAAGGCAGGAGATAATAAAATGATTATCTCCTGGGGCTGTGCTCTCTGCAGCAGCTGGACCAAGATTGGGCATAAACAACCCAGTGAACATGACTCAGGTGATCATCAATAAGTCCTACTTCTGGGCTGAACCCTGGTTCCTGATACACATCATACCATCCAGATACCAGGGACACAAGAAGGTCATGTAATAGGAAACTTTTCATTGGTTGAATTTTGGCCATGATCATGACAACAACAATTATTTGAGTTAGCAAGTGCAACAGTATGGATAGACTCAGATTTGTCTATTGCTGTTGTTGGTACATTTTATTATTATATATTTGACTTATGCATCTCAGATTTTTGAAAGGTGGGTTATCTCCAGTTTTTACACAGAATAAGACAGCATTGTGTTTACTTTGTTGATTTTTATTGGATTATTTGACCTCTCAATGCCCTTCTATTGATGACAATAGATAAACCTTTGACCTTTAAAAAGCATAGTTGAAGTAGAAGTGCTTACTGTCAGAGGAAACATTCTGAACTGATGATGAAGAGTGACCCCTGACCAGCCTAACTTTCAGCTGATGGACAATATTGTATGGGTTTTGATTAATTGTATTCACAGTGATCAATCAGTCCAGCAGGGCTGCTTCACTTGTTGCTGGAAACCTCTCTGTAGCTTTGGCTGAGCTAGATCAGTTCATAATATCCACATCAAGACCATACACAAGTCATTAATAATGCTGACTGGCCTTGTACTGAGATCCAAGGACCTGGGAAGATGCCCATTGTTTATTACCCTATCATTTCTTTTGTTGTATATCTTGGTCTTCTATGTAGGATTTAATGACAATTTAGGTCTGAGGAAAGAATTTTATAGCTAAAGCTAAAAGGAGGTTTTAAATTAGAGCATTGTATCTCTGACAATTCTATGTTCCACTGAAACAGAAAGCAAGGAGATGTGCCAAATAAATTTCTACCACTGATGTGAAATATGTATCTTTACACAATATATATATAAACGCATGTTATTAACTCGGAAAATTCAAATCTTGGCAACTAACATCAACAGATTTGTGGTTTTAAAAAAGCAGGATGTCAAAATGATGTAACCTTCGTACTATATTTATTTCTTTAAAGCTAACTTTTCCGGATATGGTTCATCTGCCCTATTTATAAATGTAAAAGATATTATAAGTATGATAACTGTCTACAAAGGTTTATCTTGGAGGAGAATTAGGGCTAATTTAAGGTAGTTAGCTTCAAACAAAGTGTTGGTGTCCCTCAGAGGAGGAAAATGGCCCTTGTGTTTCTGGTCAGTAGGGGGAGATATGCCTTGTAGTCTGAAGGAGTGAACATGGAAACCCCCTCATCCAGGAACAACATTCTGGGATGTGCGTCAGTGAAGTTATTTCTGGCTAACTGAAGTTAATAAATAAGTCATGAAATTGTCAAACAAAGGAATCGAGAGATAAGTCCTACAAGATTTGAAGTTTAAGCATTCAAGTTTTATAAAGATTTGTCTGTATACTGGTGCACAGTTCTCTGCTTTTCAATTGTTCTGCAGTGATAGTTGTAATGTCTGAGAATGGAAATCGAGCATTGAGTGACAAATTATTTATGTAATAACGTCATTGGTACATTGGGTATCAATATTGAATAATTATTTACACCCTGTAGACCATTAAATTATATATTATTAAACATAGATGGCTATAGAATAGAACATGAGAGGTGAAACTAAATTCTCCTGTAGTTAAATTTACCACATCTGAGGTGAGAGAAAAGAATGCATGTTCAAAATGAAACCAAATCAGTAAAGGTTGGGTGGGATACAAATGGGTGTGAATGCCGGATGTAAAATAAGATGGAGTAACACCGTTTAGCAATTACTAAATCAATATCTCATTTGTGTCCAAAGCAATGTCTCATTACTGATTCAGAGTTAGTTCCTCTTTGTAGAAGATACAGATAATACCACATCTCCTCAACTCAGCTGCAGCATTGTCAATACATGTCCAAAGAATTTTTTTATGATGTAAATCCTGGGATTTAGGAGTGTAGTCAGAAAAACTGAGCTCTGATAGAACAACGAGCATCATTGTGCCCATATTTAAACTTGTTATGCTGGAAGCAAAAACTATTTGTAATTACCTAAATACACCCTTGAATTGTATAATTTTTAATTTCAAAAAATTTGTTTACTTTGATAAAGAATAAAATTCTGTACAATACAGAATATCTGTAATTAACATATATTTGATAAGTACCTAATTCTTGGACAAGAAATGAAAAGTACTTGTAAGAAAGTTTTCAATAGATATTTCAAAATATATTTAAGATGCCCTTGTCTTGACTGTTTTTGAATGAATTTGTATCGCTGCATTTCATTTGGTTCTAAATATCTAGGGATGTTTATGATTCTTGATATCAATAGCAGCAGATGTGGGCTAAAGGCAGTTTATGTCCTTGGTAGCATATGTAAACTTAATGCTGCAACATGTCCTTGGCAGCATGTGTTATTATGTTATGTCTGTTGCAGGGTGTCTTTGACAACATGTGTAATCCCACTATGACAGTGTCTTTGATAAAATGTGTTATGACTATTGCAGGGTGTCATTGACAGTATGATGTATGTCTAATGCAGTGTGTCCTTGACATGTATGTCTGTTGGGGTGTCCTTGACATCATGTTTTGTGTCTAATGCAGTGTGTCATTGACAGCATATTGTATGTCTATTGCAGGTTGTCTGTGACAGAATGTTGTGTGTCTATTGCAAGGTGTCTCTGACAGCATGTTGTATGTCTATTGCAGGTTGTCTGTGCCAACATGTTGTGTCTATTGCAGTGTGTCTGTGACAGCATGTATGTCTATTGCAGGGTTTCCTTGACAGCATGTTGTGTGTCAATTGCAGGGTGTCTTTGACAACATGCTTTATGTCTATTGCAGTGTGTCTTTGACAACATGCTGTATGTCTATTGCAGGGTGTCATTGACAGCATTTTGTGTCTATTGCAGGGTTTCCTTGACAGCATCTTGTGTGGCTATTGCAGGGTGTCATTTACAGCATGTTGTATGTCCATTCCATCATGTCCATGACAGCATGTTGTGTGTCTATTGCAGGGTGTCTGTGACAGCATGTTGTGTGTCTATTGCAGGGTTTCCTTTACAGCATGTTGTATGTCTATTGCAAGGTGTCATTGACAGCATTTGTGTGTCTATTGCAGGTTGTCTGTGACAGCATGTTGTGTGTCTATTGCAGGGTTTCCTTTACAGTATGTTGTGTGTCTATTGCAACATGTCCTTGACAGCATTTGTTTGTCTATTGCAGGGTGTCTTTGACAGCATGTTTTGTGTTCTTGTTGCAGGGTGTTCTTGACACATTGGGTTTGCATGTTGCAGGTGTCTATGACAATATGTATGTGCTTGTTGCAGGATCCTTGGTGTCCTTGGCAGCACATTTAAAATGTTTGTGTGATGCTGTTGACAACATTTGTATGCTGTGTTGGAGGGTCCTTGACTTCAAGAGTAAACAGGGATAAACTTTGAAAGAGAGGGTTTTTCTCAGCTGATGTATATGAAAAAGAGAGGAAATATTGTAGTCAGATGGTATGCTTTCAAAACCTGCAGAAATGTTGTGCAACATATAGTTGTCAGCTGAGCAGTTGACTGTCTAATTTTAAACTTTCTCCCTTCTCTCTTGATACAGTAGTTCTTATTTCACTTAGTATGATCAGTTCTTCTAGCTATTCAGGTTGGATTTGTAATTTACTAAAGCTTTTACTTAATTTATTTACAGCTTTTTTCATTGTAGATCTTATTGGATGTTTCAGTGTGTGACATTTTCTTCAAAATGTTCTTATTTGTATCATAACTAAGGAGACTTAAGTTACAGTTTAATTGGAATTGACATGCCATTACTACTGGATAATAATTCCAGGAATTTGCCATCAGATTAGTTAAAATACGCTGTAATCATGCATATCATCAAGATACGTCTTGCCAATTAATCATGATGCATTGTCAACTTGACATTTGTTTTTGTCTAACATTTTTCTCCTCAGTATCTTGATACTGTCAGAATACCAGGAATATGTCATTTTGACTTTATACAAGGAATTCTTATTCTCAAACAGTACATCTCCAAGATTTCTGTCAGTATAAGATAGGCAGGTTTACCTATATCTGTGGTATTATGATTGACTAAAATAGTGTTGTTTGGGGGAAAACTAATGCCATTCAAATTTTGAATACAGATGATAGATGGTGCATATGCACCAGTTTTATTGAATATGATAAAGAGAATAGAGTAAATCCTAGATATATGAGGCATTGAAGCATTAGATTTGTCAAAGAAGATTGGTCAAATTAGTATGGAACTTGTTCTGAAGTTTACCTGAGTATACATCAACATGCAAAGCAAGCATTAGCTTAGTTAACTTGAGAAGTTTGTCTGTGGTATGTAGAAGTGCTGCACTCCCAGTATGATGTGTAGACCTAAATCAGTAATTACCGTGATTACACAGATAATGTGGAAGTGATTTCACATTCTTGGCAGTGGTTGATGGATCTTCTGTGGGCAAGACTTGACTGTTAACAATACATTGTCAGAGTCTGTGGCAGTGTTAAATCCAGCATTCCTCTCTGCAAGGCTCAGAATCCAGAGACTGTGGGGCTTAATTCTCTGTGAGTCAGACTGGGGGGTTCCATCGGAGCCACAAAATACTGAATTCAAAACGGCAGGGGACTGTTAAATACTAGTCAGAAATAAATTAAGCAGCAATAAAAATTTGTCAGAAAATGGTAAAAGATTTGTGTTGGGTTGTTATTCTGTGTTTGTCTGAGGCTCTGTTGATAGTTTTGTCTGATCTGCTTTGATACTGCTCCACAGGGTCTAGAATCTGTTCAAGCTTCTGAGAAGCTTTTTTCTTTGTAACTAGAGAGAGATATTAAGATAAGCTGATATGTTGAAACATGCATTTTTATTTTTCCTTGTTATCCTACATTTTTTGGTTCTAAGTCTCTTTTCAGATGAATTTTATATCCTTTGTTTTTAATTCAGAATATCGTGCATTCCCCCCTTGGGTTCTGCAAGACAACCATAATGTACTCTAGAAATGCAGTGATATTGATTTATATATGATACTTTCCCTCTCTTCATAATAAACTATCATACATTGTCAAGAATATTTGTTAAAAATGTGTTTCCAGTAAATTTCTGCTGTTTGCCAGACCAGATCCATTATGCCTTGGTAATGGCTAAAGGTCCTCCACACCATGTTGTCTGGAATTACCTATCTGGAGAATCCCTAGGCCGGCTGGGCTTGATTTTGTTCACAGCTTTCCCCCATTGTTCACCCGTGGTATAGTCTAGTTTCCCTCCCTAATGGTTTGTCTTTGCTTGGTTCTCTGTCCCCAAGCTCCCTGGAGACTAAATTTTACTGACATTTTGTACTTCATTATACACATACGCAACAAAAAATGATCTACTGTCAGTTTTGTAACACATGAAAAAAGTTGTTTCATCAAAATAGAAATTAAGTCAGACACTACAAGTTAGATAGAAATGATTAATTGGGGATGAACATGGGAATCTATATGCAGTACACTGTTGATTAGATGAAAAAGTAACTTGTATTGTCATTGCGTAATAATGCTTTACTATATGGGTTGTAATTTAAGCTGTCTGAAATACAATATTAATTTAGTTTCTAACACATCTAGAATTGTGTAGCAGATGATAAATGGTTATTGAAATTTTATGGTGGAAAATGAAAAAGCTTATTTCAGTAAAATAGTTCTTTTATATAAACAACATTAATATATCCCTGCTCCAAGGAGAAGTGGCTTTACTGTTTTAACCTTGTCTGTGTATCTGTCTATCCATAACAAATTTTCTTGACAAAGCAACAACTTATCACAAATGCTTGAAATTAATTCAAAAGCAGAATTTAACAGCATCAGGTATTAGAATATAGGATGGGGGAATTGCACCATTCATATTTCAGGTGCCTGTGGAAAATAATCATTTAGTGTGGGCTCTTGATAGACCTTAAAGTTATGGAGTACCTTGAATTAAGAAGTTGCATGCTGGAGGAAATCGCTGGCTGTCATCTAAGTCTTGCTTAAGTCTATTGATTTTTCAAAGTAATGTATATATCATTGTCTACCGCTGTAATGCACTGCAGGTGATCATGAACATAGTTGATTACTGAATTGAAAAAAAAAATTAATGAAGATAAATTAGGTTTTCATTGATCCAGTCTCATATTTCACATCCAAATGATTGTGGCACACACTTTCAAATTACACTAAATGGGGCTTGATTTTAACCTTGCTGAGACTGGCTCTCCTTTCACTCTGATAATGTGCAGCAAGTAAACAGTTTGATGGCTTTCTTGAAGTACTAACAGTTAGGTGAACTGATAGGGTCTGGGTTTTTGTGATGAATGACACAATGCTATTGTAGAGGGTGCAAGTTCTTATTGTTACCTCTGCCATATGTTTTCATTAATTTTGCAAAAAAATAATTTTGACATGATCCATCAAAGTTGTAAAAAAAGGACAACAGCTTTAAAGTTTAAGGAAAGAATATGAATAATTCTGAGTAAAGTAATTAATTATGTTGTTAATAGAAATCTATCCCATCAAGCAACACAGGAAATAAGTAGGTGTAAGAAAATGTAGTGCTAAAAAGTAATCTATCTCTCAATATTAATTTTATTTGTAAATCATGGATGAAAAAACTTAGTATTTATCAGAACTGCTTTATGTTTTTCTGAGAGGAAGAGGCTGGCGTATGACAACAAGCATTTTCCAGTTTGAGGCAGTTGTTAGGATACAAACAGTTAAGTTATAGACTTATAGTTTTGCATAATTGTATGTTGGAGAGTCAGATCTAATAATTTTAAAGCTTCTGCCAGCTAGAATTTACTCTGAAATCAAGTTTAGAAGCAATTCCTCCAATGACGAGTTAAGTTGACTTCAACATTTATCTTCCCCAGCGAAGATGCATTTACTGGAACCTCAAAACAACAAGCTAGCCAGCAAATAAATAAGCTCTTGGGCCAATAGTTTCTCTTTGTCTTACTTTTTAGAAACTTGTGGTGGTGACAGTTGAGGATGTATTCTTGTTGATTACAAATCAATATTATTTTGTCTTTTAAAAATTTTCCCTACAGTCGACACCTGTAGTTAAGATTATAAAGTTTGCTTTGATTATAGGATGTTTCCTCCTGAAAAGACATTTCAGTCAGTTCAGTTCCCAGTGGGGATCAATTCATGGTAAAAATTGTCAAAGTTAATGCTGACAGTTGTTATTTATGCACTCATGTTAAAAGTGAAGGAAGTACTTGTATTTATTTCTTTGAACTTTGCTTGATGACATGTAGTAAAATAATTAGCTGCAATAATGTAGCCCTCTCCGATTTTTTTATTGGATATTTTCTGGAGAGGGCTACAATTCCACAGCATCTCAGTAATGGTGCAAAATATTTTTTTGAATACAGGCGACTGCAGGCAGAATAAATTGTTTTTACATTCAATTTACTTCTAATAAGACAAAATTTTTATTCACTGTTGACATCGTGCTCGTTAAATTGCGAAAACCTTGTAAAATATATCTGTGTATTTACTTGTCGCTTTACTCAGCAGCCATGACAGTTCACGCGTTCTGTACTGAGACTTGCGCTTGAAATTTGATATAACTCAATTCAAAAGCAAATGTCGATGTTTATAAATAATTGTGATGAATAGTAACACTAAACATTGATAAATAAAATCATTCCATGTGTTATTTTTCGTAAACAGCAATATTTAGGAATAAAATAAGGTAATTCCAAAGAAGTCCTCTGCTTATAGATCCTTAATCTCATTAAGCTGTCAAGGTCAGTAAACATGGCGGATAAATTTAAGTTGTTATGTTGACATACAAGAAAAATACAAATATATGGATTGTTCTGTGTATTTTTGGATCGATTTATGTCTAGGATAACTACATTTTGGAAGTCCAGGTAAGACATATACTGTAAAATCACATATTTTCGAGGAGTCAAATTTTCGTTGTTTGATGAAAATATATTTGTTCATGGGGATTTGTTCAGTTGAATTGTTCAGTGGTAATATATGTGAAAAATTACATTTCGTTGTGGACATAAATTCGTGGGTCTATTTGAACCTCGAAAACCACGAAAATTACACCCCAGCGAAAATTTGTGATTTCACTGTAAATGAAATAGCCATTTACTGACAATTTGAGCCAAAATCCCTGTGGGAGTGAATCGCTCACATTTTGCACCATTACAGAGTCCTAAAGAATTGTATAGCGCTCCCCCCCCCCCCCCCCCCCCCC
>PRKT01000027.1:1812351-1902231 GCA_003671525.1 Saccostrea glomerata
CCAAAAAAAAAAAAAGGGAGTGGGCTACATTTCTAAAGTCAGTAAAGGTAAATACCTATAGAATTGAGTCTGAGAATGATGGATAGATAATAATTACTGAACATCTAAATGTTGATTTCATTGAAAACAGAGAATTTGACTGTTAAATGGTAGATTTATACTAATGCACAGCCAATCTAATTAAAATTAGATGTTAGATCCGCTCACATACTCGCTACACTAACATCTAACAACATAGTGTAGCGAGTATGTGAGCGGATCTAACATCTAATTTTAATTGTAATGATGCACAGTTAATTGTTTAAGAGAAAAGTTTTATAAGAAGTGAGAGTACATATTGTTTACTTATACAGTTAAACTTCCATTATCTTGAACAGTGGTATC
This sequence comes from Saccostrea glomerata, assembly GCA_003671525.1. Classification (NCBI taxonomy): domain Eukaryota; kingdom Metazoa; phylum Mollusca; class Bivalvia; order Ostreida; family Ostreidae; genus Saccostrea; species Saccostrea glomerata. The sequence goes on from PRKT01000027.1 coordinate 1,812,736, forward strand.
TAAGATACCACAGATACTGTAGATCACCAAATTTTTTGTGACACCTTATTTTCGCGAGATAGTCATTGACTCTTGTTTAGCGAGACAAAATTTTCACAAATTCTTGCTCTATTATAATTATTCTAAGGAATACCTTTATACGCGAGAATTAAATTTTCGCGAGCACACTGTCTTGCGTAATTATGCGAAAATAAAGTTCTCGCAAATAAAAGGTGATTTACAGTATGTCAAAGTGATTTTGAAGTTCTGATCATTATTTATGTATTTTAACCTCAATACATGTATTTTAAATCCTTGGATATCTCTTAACATTTTCTTTTTTTTGGTCCCATGAAGTTTGAGATGACAATTAAGGTTTGACTGTACGGGAAGTACTTAACAATGAAGCTCCAGAATTAGAGTAATACTTCAGACATAGATGATAAAAGTTGAATGTACAAGTTTTAAATTGTGGTTTACTTTAATTTGATAACTATAATGTAATAAGGGTTTAAAATTTGCAATTCTTGGGTTTACCGTTACATGAATTGACAATGGAAAGTGTTCTCTAAAATTATTTTTGTACAGAAGTACTCATGATTGAGTAAAATTAAGTACCAAGATTTTTTAGTGATGCCACATGGCATCAATGAAGATATTTTTATGCTGTTTTTTTGAATGACAATTTCAGCCATGTTTCCTTTATTTTGTCTCTTCATGAGATTTGATTTGGATATCTTTGTATCTCTAAATCACTGTTTCCTATGAGAAAAATGTGAACACTTGAGACTTTAAAACCTGCATACAGTTCACTTGCATTTATTTTTCCTAGGAAATTGTTGTTAGAAGAAAAAGTTAAGTCCTGTAATTGTATTTTCTTATACATAAATTATAATAACCTACAGTAATATAGCTCTTGGGGGTATTATATTGTCTGTTGATTACAATGGCAACCTTCCATGAACCCATAAAAAAGGGTGAAACTTGTGGGTTCAAATGGTAGCTCAGTTTGCTTTCACTTTAACACAAATGCTTTACCCCTAATTGTGGTATTGTGCATCTCCAATATAAATTCAGTTGTAAAAATAAGTTATATTTCATAACATGCTAAAGTTTGATCATACTGATTTATACTAATTTTTGATGCAACTTTAAGGGTCATTGATTGGTAAATATACATATTTTAATTTTATTTTTGATTCCATGGATGCAACTTTGGGATGTTTTAGGAATATGCAGCAAAAATTTTAACAGCTGTTATGACCATTTCTTGTCAGAAAAAAGTTATTTATATCTGGAAAAAGCAGTAACTGTTTAATAAAAACTTCAAATTTGATCAAACCTCCATGATGTACTACCAGCTGTCTGTCCCAGAGTCAGCCCACATTGTGAACAGATGGGGAATGTTTGACATGTACATAATTTGTGTATTATACTGTAGGAGGGGGTCCCCTTACTAGAGACTAATGTATTGACACAGGATCTGAGGATGACCTTTACAGTGTCATTAACAATTCATCAACCTCCCATAGCTCACCATTCATCCCCAGCTTCTAAGAACTCAGGCTCAGTGCTCGGGAACATCAATCACAGAATCAGAGACTGGTCAATCAGGAATACCTCTCATATCTCCATCTTAATCATGTAGTGAGAGGTATAGATTGCAGAGAATTAATGCTAGGCATTGTATGAAAGTCCGCATGGTCATTAGCAAAATGCTGCTATATTAGATGACAGAAACTTCTTGACACTCCAAATTCTGTTGACACTCCAAATACTGTTGCAGAATTGAAAGGCAGTTTAATAATTTGATGGGCATATTAATTTTGGTCTTTGAACTGAACCATTCTAAATATGAAACAAGATATTGAATTTCTAAGATTAATTTTGTGATCTTGGGCAAATTGCAAACTAGGTTTGAAAGAATTTTGCCGCAAATTGAACAAATGATCGTTATAAGAGCTAAACTGTATTTCAATATTTTATAATTTAACATATTGCAGATACTATGAGGTTTTACATTAGAGCTATAAACTTGATAGAATGATTAAATTGTAATGTTTATTTAAGAATTTTCAGTGATATTAGCTTCCCCCAATCTATCTATCTGATAACACCATTTAGATAGAGGGCTTTGGAATGCCTTCATGTTTTGATACATGATTTAATGCTTAAAAAATAGACGTTCAAGAATGTTTTTGTATCATTTGAACTTTCATTTAATAGTTTCTTTGTTTTTATCTTTTATAGGTAGGTGTCTGCCATGAAATGTAATCAGTGAATTCATCAACGGTAAGGTAGGGGCATATTATGAGATGATAAGACACTCGTCCCACCAGCATGCTGGAACAAACAGAAAGAGGAGGCTTTATACAAGAGTATTACTTGATTTGATAATACATGTACCTAGCCAATGTATAAAACCAGAAAAAAGGGATTTCTAAACCTGCAAGTACAAAACTGATTTTTAGAAGTTTTCATGAAAGAGCTGCATTTTTTCCATTAATTGATATAAAAAAAATATGAAAACTGCAAGTGATGGTTGGTAAAAAAAATTAGGTACAAAAGCTGTTTTATCAAGTAATGTGGTGACCTTTACCTTTAAAACCGTTACAGTCAAAACTCATTAACTTGATAGGGGCTTAAAAATATGCAAGATATCTGAAGGATTCAAGATAGCAAGGTCAAAATACCTTCAGAAAATTTGGTTGGGACTTCCAACTCACTTCAAATGTATATATGTATCTTTGGTATTTGAGATATTGGTATTTGAGCTACTGTAAGTTTAACTGTATTTTAAGGGTCTATACTATTCTTCTGTGTAAGTAATAGGCACAGCTCTATATCTCCCTTAAATTTTTACCATTCTTTACACCTGCATGAAAATAAGAAAAAAAATTGTATTGTTTGGAATTAGACTAGTGCTTATTGGCCACATTGCATGTTTTGGATAGCCAAACAGACTGAAAGAATTGAATATTATTACTGGTAGTAATATGTAAAAAATACTTGTTATTCACATTGGTACCACGTAAGAATTTGTTTTTGCAGTTGATAAAGTTTGCAAGAAAAAGAAATTGTAGAAACAATTGCGTGTAACAGTTTATACTCTCCGACTGCGTGAAGATTTTGGTGAGTGATAATTGATGAGATCAAATTCAACAGCTGAGTGATGTTAGAAGGACTGTTAATCCTAAACACACATGCCCTATCTCCATTTGATCACATTGTTCTACAAGGAATTCCGTTCTCCTCTGGTCCCTTGTCATAACAGCAAGCCAGCAGCTACAGAATTCCTCTGTGCTGGCACTAACACATTTAACTTCTGATATTTTATTGGTGCATTTTTATTACGGTGTAGATATGATTAAGGCTCTTCTTGTTAAATTGATTGACAAGAAGCTTTGGAGAAGACAGGAAACTGAGAATGGAAGGAGGAATTTCTCTCTCAGAACTCAGAGGGGCCTTTCTTTGAATAAGCTCATGTTTTTATATACAGATATGGATAAGCTATATAAAAGTTATTGTAACTTCTGTAATCAATTTATATTTATGCCCCCCTTCGAAGAAAGGAGGGCATATTGCTTTGCTGCTGTCTGTCGGTCCGTCGCTATGTCTGCATAACAATACATCTAAGAGTTTCCCATCTTCTTCAAGATACTTACAGTTTATGAAAATATACTAGTCAATACTACATTCCAAAAATGCTAACTTTGTCGAAAATTTTGAGAATTTCAAAAAATTTAATTGTATGAACAATGTACAAGATGAACCATTCCAGCTTCATCTAAGCTACTTACAGAATTTGAAAAGGTCTTGCCTGCATTATACTACATCTCAAATCATGCCAGCTTCTTCTAGCTACTTACTGAATTTTATATATGGTCATTTCTGTATCAAACTACAGCTCAAACCTTATCAGCTTCTTCAAGCTACTTACAGAACTTGTAAAGGACCTTGTCTGCATCATACTATATCTCAGACCATACCAGCTTCTTCAAGCTACTTACAGAACTTGAAAAGGGCCTTGTCTTCATCATACTACATCTCAGACCATGCCAGCTTCTTCAAGTTATTTTCAGTACTTGAAAAGGACCTTGTCTGCATCATACTACATCTCAGACCACGCCAGCTTCTTCAATCTACTTACAGTACTTGAAAAGGGCCTTGTCTGCAACATACTACATCCCAGACCACGCCAGCTTCTTCAAGCTATTTACAGAACTTGAAAAGGGCCTTATTTGCATTACATCAATACATGTAGCACTAGGTCTTGCAAAGATCATCATGATTTCAACTCTTTAGTCATATTTTCTTCATAAGATAGAAAAAATACTAAATTAGGTCATGCAAGCTGCATAATGAAGGCTCTTGCCTTAAATATTCTCTTAAACCAATGATGTTAAAACAGAATGATCTAAACCGAATCAGGCTATCATATTTCTCAGCATCGGAATACATAATGTACAAATTATGGTGCATCAATAACATACATTTACCTTATGTTTTTCATTTCTACGTATTAAAACAGCGTACAGAAATAGGAACATAAAAATCACGTGCACTGAGGCTACACAAAAGTTTTATTGAATAAAAACTTTAACTAACATAAAACGCTGTTTCATCACTTTTTCGAGTTAACATCAGGAACTATATATTCAATTTACACTATTTCCAAGATTTGAAAATTAAAACAGCTTCAGATCCATGAATTAGCTATATGCAGTTCTATGCATCATGTGTCACAGTACCATGTAGAATTGTAAATTGTAGAACTTTTCGAACCATATATAAAGAAATTCAAATACATTTAGCTTCCAAAATAGTGTGTCTCGTAACCATGAAATGCATAAAAATTTGCATAAAATTGATAGTTGATATGGTTGATAATCACCTATACTGTCATAAAACACAGATTTGTCAGAAGTGATTGTCATTTACAATCATTATCTAGGACGGGAAATCAATCTGTAATTTGTCAGGTCTTGTTAATCATGTTAATATGGAGCCACCAGTCCATTTATAAAAAAAATTGACAATTAAAATCAAACGGAATCAGGGGAAATTAATAATTGATAAATGTTTCGATTAAAATGTAGATCACAAAAACATTGGTAAAGTCTGTTATCAGATTTTGTTAACAATTCATAGATCATATAATGCATTATTCACTTCCACAGAACTTGAGAAATCTTATTGCAACGCAGACTAAATATTAATGCATAACTATGTTGGCTACAATTTGTATTTTGGAAGAAATTTATCCTAATCCAGAACCCTTTATAATGTTTCAATTTGAGTAGTTGTGAAGGTCCCATTCTAAATGGACATTGTTATAATTTTATACTTGTTTACTACTCAAATTCCTGTGTGTTTAAATTACAAAACAGAATTAGGTTAGAATTAATTAAACACAAAAAAAAAACAAGTATACAATGATTTCTTTTCAATATTCCCTAAAATACTGGCTATTTCCCCGACTTTCACAGTCCTGTCCACCACTTAGAAGTGTATGATACAGGGTTGCAACTGCACCCAAACAAATTGTTTCAATAGACATGATAGATTTTTTATTCCCCATCCTTCCACCCATCCTACTGGTAACTGCTGATTTCCTTTGTGCCTACATTGCAAACCCAACATCAATGAATACCAGTCATTCATGAATATTCAGAGCAAAGCTATTAACTTGTTAGTACCATTCCAGTATCACTATAAACTCGTGCTTTAGCTAGCGACTCTCTGAACATATTTACTGATCACAGTAAACAGTGTACAAGCCGACATCAGATCAACTACTGTGACATGTTACATCAAGGTTGGAACTGACTGCTTAAAAATATGGCAGAAACCTTGTGACATTCCATGGTATCTCCCCTCCCTTCATCATCATCGCCCTTTACACTCTGTGGTGTAGAGCAGCAATTTTACTTCCTCCATTCTTGTCTGTTCTGGGCCAGACTCCTCCCCCTCTTTCTTTTGCCCTCTGGGGTCCAATGGAGTACTGTTCTTGTTGTTGACTGGGAGTCTTTTCGGAGAACATGTTCAATCCATCTCCATTGGCATTCCCCTTTATGTACTATGTTATTTTCTTTCTAGAGATATGCACATCCAAAATATATTTTTATGAGAGAGTTTGAATTTTTTCAACAAGAGCTTGTTTTTCAGATATTAAGAAGAGGGACAGGGTTTTTTCGTATGGCGATTTTACCTTTTGATACCTAAGTGAACAGTTTTTCAGTGTACCAGTTGAAAGAGTGTGTTAGTGTCCACAAGTTCAACAGTGCACCATTAAAATGTTTTATTTTACATCTTAATCCATTAACTGTTGGTACATAAACACCATCTTAAAATTCTCAATGTTTTAAACAGTTTAGACTAGTGACATATCTGTTAAGGAGGCTGCTAACTATACTAAGGGAGTTAACTGGGTGGCTTGGTGATGTTGCCTAATTATTTCAGCACCAGACATACCCTGTACCAATTCCTGACAGTAATGACGTCTTCTCATTGTGTTGAAACTGAGAACTTCTTGTCTCTCCAACGTAATAATTACGAATTACAATCCGACTAAACTCAGTACGTCACTTCTGACAACAATTAATCTTTAGCCCTATTGTTACTCACTGTGCACGATTTAAATCTCGTGCCAAAAATCTCTAAAGAATAGAATGCTATCAGATTCTTTGATGTTCTGCCCAGTTTTTAAATTAAAAAAAAACTGATATGATTAATGAAGTTCAACAACATTTGTGACAGTGCCCCAATATAAACAACACGTAGGAAGACAGTGCCTGAATAGAAATTTTAATGATTAGTGTGAAAGAAATATATTTATATCTCTATACATGCTAAAAATGAGATGTGTTATCAAGTTCAATGTTACTATTAAGTACCAAAACCTTCAATCGGGAGTCCAACTATTTAATTGCAGTTACACAGAATAATCCATACTTTATACAGCAGCTTGGAGATGCCATTTTCTGATAAAATATATGAAATATACAAAATATACACAGTGTACATCATACTCTAGTACTTGACTGCAGGGTCGTTCAACAAGGCATGTATTATGCCTTAAGTTAAATATATCATGTCTTCAAGTCATGTAAATCTGGTTTAAGTTTAATGAATAATATTTTTCATATGAATTTTTTAAAATGTAAATTTATAAACAGGCCTGCGGTTGTTTTTCCTCCACAGATTTTACTTATATAAAGATTTTCCACTGATACCCTCAGTATATAGGTAAATGTCTTCTCTATGTTTTCAATTTAATACAAGCCTCAAACAATGTTTCCACTGCAATGCTCACAAATTTCTTTTTTGATCTGGTTTTAGAGAGAGCAAAAAGGTGAAGTACAGGTGAAAAACACTTTCTGTTTACTTCATGTTGATCAGTATATACCCTATCTATAAAACATACTTGGGTTTCATATAGTCTGAATTCAAAATGGGAGCTAGTAATTTTTAACATTATTATCACAAACATCTATGTCAGAACATTAAAATGTACTTTTTTACACCTTTATACAAAATTTCTTGCTAATTTCTGGAGTCCCCAAAACATCTTTTTTAAATTTATAAAATTATATTGATAAGAAAGACAGTGATTGAAACCAATTTCCTGGCCCTGAGATTACAAACAATAATATTACTGTCCATCAAACTCCAATTAAAGCAAAAATGGCCTCATCAGAAAAATCATAAAGCAATATGTACCACAATAAAAATGTGCACCAAATCAAAAAGATGAAATTTTGCAGGGCAAGAATTCTTTAGAAGCCAGGGAATAGACACAGCCTGACGTAAATAGTGACCCAATTTTCTATTTTTAGAGGTTACCCATAAGTCATATAGCAGGTGAAATTAAAATACTCCATCATGAATGAGCCCCATCTACAACCCTCAAGGTCTTATCAATTGAATGAATTCATCTTCTTCAGTTAATATATGACATTAATGCCACTTATGCTGATATGTAATACTCAAAGACATTTTTTGCCAAAGATGAGAACATCCCTCATAAATAAACCATATACCCCGGTACATGTACTTTTTGAAAGAGGAGTAATTTTGTTTGTAGACTGTTCCTTTTTGGGGGAGGGGACAATTTATGTATCTTTCTCAACTCTCCTCTTTGTTATTTCTTTTGTTTCAGGTGAAGAATCATCTGTGTTTGATGTGCTCACATAAAAATCTCTTAGAAACTGGAAAAAACATCAAACCCCTAACAGCTTGAGAAATCAGCAGATGCAGAAATTCTACATTTGATTATGTTCTGTTCCTGTCATCAGACATATAATCTGCATGATTCTGTTTCCACCACCCACCTCCTGCCATGGAAATTCCAATCAATTGGTCACTTCATGCTGCTTCCTATCTCATATTCACCCTGGGAGACCTACATTCCTCACAAATGTGATTTCCTTGTTTTACCATTGGAGATCTATATGATCGCTGGCCAATGTAAATGTATTATGTCACTGGTCTGTAGTGTTAAGCATGAGTCAGAGGATGCTAGGAACGGGAAAATGGACTTGGATTTCTATTTTGTTATGCAGATTTTCTGTTGATTTTGTATAATGCAAAAGTGATTTAAATAATGAATAACCCCTTAATTCCTATATCTTCCCTTGCTCTATTTACATGGATTTATGCAAAAACCGAGTTGTTTTCAGAAGTATCTAATAGTAAATACTCAAATGGAACTTGAGAATACAAGTCCATCATCTGAGAATGTTAAACATTTACAACACTAAGGATCAACCTTAAAGTGCAATAATTGAATCTAAATTAAAATATAAATTGATTACAGAAGTTACTTTAACTTTTATATAGCTAACAGGGATTTTCCACTACCCCGTGTAGGGCCGAATATGGGCCCCATTCCCAATTGCAAAACCCCTCCCTTTTTCCCAATAATGAAATGCCTATGTTCAATTTTGAAAGAAGAACTCAAGAAGGTAACCTAAACATTATTCACAAAATACAAACATGTTTAGGTTTGGAAATTTGAATGACATGAACAAAATTTTGAAGAATCTTGGGTAAAACTTTATTATAATGATAAATTCTCTGATTCATAGTTCTGAATAACTAAGTAAAAGATCAATTTTTATTCATCTTGAGTATTTATTTCTTGAAAAACATCATACAATAAAATTTTCCAATATGTGATAAAATGTCGTAAAATTCCCAGTTCCAAGAGCCTGGGCCCCATTCCCAAAAGTGAGTGGAAAATCCCTGGCTTATCCATATCTGTATATAAAAACATGAGCTTATTCAAAGAAAGGCCCCTCTGAGTTCTGAGAGAGAAATTCCTCCTTCCATTCTCAGTTTCCTGTCTTAAGGTTAAAACAGTAAAGCCACTTCTCCTTGGAGCAGGGATATATTAATGTTGTTTATATAAAAGAACTATTTTACTGAAATAAGCTTTTTCATTTTCCACCATAAAATTTCAATAACCATTTATCATCTGCTACACAATTCTAGATATGTTAGAAACTAAATTAATATTGTATTTCAGACAGCTTAAATTACAACCCATATAGTAAAGCATTATTACGCAATGACAATACAAGTTACTTTTTCATCTAATCAACAGTGTACTGCATATAGATTCCCATGTTCATCCCCAATTAATCATTTCTATCTAACTTGTAGTGTCTGACTTAATTTCTATTTTGATGAAACAACTTTTTTCATGTGTTACAAAACTGACAGTAGATCATTTTTTGTTGAGTATGTGTATAATGAAGTACAAAATGTCAGTAAAAATTTAGTCTCCAGGGAGCTTGGGGACAGAGAACCAAGCAAAGACAAACCATTAGGGAGGGAAACTAGACTATACCACGGGTGAACAATGGGGGAAAGCTGTGAACAAAATCAAGCCCAGCCGGCCTAGGGATTCTCCAGATAGGTAATTCCAGACAACATGGTGTGGAGGACCTTTAGCCATTACCAAGGCATAATGGATCTGGTCTGGCAAACAGCAGAAATTTACTGGAAACACATTTTTAACAAATATTCTTGACAATGTATGATAGTTTATTATGAAGAGAGGGAAAGTATCATATATAAATCAATATCACTGCATTTCTAGAGTACATTATGGTTGTCTTGCAGAACCCAAGGGGGGAATGCACGATATTCTGAATTAAAAACAAAGGATATAAAATTCATCTGAAAAGAGACTTAGAACCAAAAAATGTAGGATAACAAGGAAAAATAAAAATGCATGTTTCAACATATCAGCTTATCTTAATATCTCTCTCTAGTTACAAAGAAAAAAGCTTCTCAGAAGCTTGAACAGATTCTAGACCCTGTGGAGCAGTATCAAAGCAGATCAGACAAAACTATCAACAGAGCCTCAGACAAACACAGAATAACAACCCAACACAAATCTTTTACCATTTTCTGACAAATTTTTATTGCTGCTTAATTTATTTCTGACTAGTATTTAACAGTCCCCTGCCGTTTTGAATTCAGTATTTTGTGGCTCCGATGGAACCCCCCAGTCTGACTCACAAAGAATTAAGCCCCACAGTCTCTGGATTCTGAGCCTTGCAGAGAGGAATGCTGGATTTAACACTGCCACAGACTCTGACAATGTATTGTTAACAGTCAAAAACACTTATTACTACACCTCAAAGAGAAGACAGCCTATGGTATCATGTTCAGGAAATCAAGAGTGGTACAGTGGAACATACAGTGAAAATAAATTAAAGATGGATCCTACATGGAACTGTATGGATATAAAACAACATTATGTTACATAGACCCAGTATGTTCTACTGATGTCCTTTTGATGGTGTCATAAACAATTTAAGCTCCCTCACAAATTTATGGGGTGGGAATTAATAAGATCAGTTCAGACTTGCTGGGTCTTTTCCTAATGAATTGGAAGACTTACTTCCTGAAACTTCAGAGGCATCAGATGTCATTGTCTTGTAGTAAAGTCAATTTCTAATATTAAGCATTTAGAAAAAGTTGAGAGAGAAAAAAGAAGAATGGGAAATTATGAAAACTGATACTTAGATTTATTATGAAAGCAAATACATGAAATCAAAGATTTATTACATAACAGTAACTGTTAGAGACTTCCTTAAATATTTGCTCTCTTCATAAAACCAGAGAGCAATTTCGATGGTGAAGCTAAACTGACTTGCGTCATGGGGCCCATTGTGTATGAGGCCCAGACCCATTTTATGTGATCTTAGTGTAAAATACATTAACACTAGAAATAAAATCTCAACCCAGAGTTCTCATAAAGGAATTGAATGATCTCATTTTGTGTTTTAGTGGGTCAGTAATACAGAGTAATGAGTGCGTCATCAGCAATCAATGGGACCAACACATGACATCAGGAAACACACAAGTCTTTGCCAGTTCTCCGACTTGGAGTGTATAGCGTTTCAAAAGAACGGCATGTGCAAGAAGAATTCCATTGTTAACAAATCTGTCCTCCAAATCGTGACTGTCTGAACAAAAGATGCATTCAAGGCAGAAATAAGTCTGTTTGAAAAACTATTGGAATTGCGTATGGATCATTGTTGTATTTACCTATCTTTTTACACCTTTTCTATTGATCCCAGATGATCAATTCCCTGCACTTTATTCAGACATCCTCATTGGCCTAATAATGAACCGAGTTTGTGGAACCAAAGTTCTTGCTGTAGAAACACGTTCCCCACCTACCTATACAGCAAAAGTCACAAACTAGGACTGATAGAAGGATGAAATTCAATCAATCACTGTTACATAATACAGTATTTACTTGTGTTTTACATCAGAGAATGAGGTCTCACACAAAATGAATGCATACTCTTCAACCAAATAAATATAATAATATAAATATATAAAAATAATACATGTATCATTATTACAAAGGTTTTATCAATATTCATTGAGCACCAATTTTCGAGGATTTTCGTTGTTGAGCTGATCCACAAATTTAATGTTCATTGACAAATGAAATATGTTATTCATTTGTATAGGCAATGCTTTTGTCCATGAAATTACGTATCTTCAAAATGTCTGTTTTACAAAATTGATGCCAACAAAGATTAATGAAACCACAGTATCATATGTGCTTCCTAGTTCATTTCATTTCATTACAATTTTCTAATTCTCTCTCTCTCTTTCTTTCTTTCTATCTTAATATATCTCTTCCCCTGTGTTATGTGTGTCTGTCTGTGAGTTTGCTCTGATGTATCTGTGTGTTTGCTCTAAAGAAAATGCAAATTTCATTTTACTGCCATTACAGGGAATTGGCTATCTTTCTTTTACATCTGTGAATCAATACTTCTTTAAAAGATCATCCTAATTCACCTTAGTGTTTATTCAGCAAAGTATTTAAAGCTGGTCTGAATGAACAGCATTTTATACTATGAGTAAAGATTTTATTGACATTAAAGCCCATCTTCCATGAACTAAGAGAGAGAACTCTTTACCTGAACACTTCATACCACATCAGCAATTAGAGTTAACTCTCTTTGACAGATAATCTTGAATCTGTGCAGTTGCAGTTCATTATATTTTATGTGCAATCCAACCCCCCCCCCCCCCCCCCCAATTCATTTGTTTTATCTTTGCTCACGAAATTTGATTATTCCTACACAAATGCGTTGGTGAGACAATTTGACAACAGCTTGCATTGTATAAAAGTGCAATGGGCTCTATAAAGTAACTGCAGTATAATGTACCCTTATCATCATTAACTTCCAGCAAGACAACACCAGACAAGGGCATTTAATTTGCAATCTATCGACAGGAAGTTATGTAACAGTCGCCACACAGCACAATAAAATATTATCATTTGGAAATTTGATGCCTCCCTGCATGTATTAAACAACCATCAGTTGTGTCAAATTACAAAGGGGCCACTATATGCTATGTAATAACATCTAACTTTACAGATCAATAAATTTCAAGAAGCTTATTTGCAAGCTTATCACTTTTTTTTCCCTAAAAACATGAATGACCTTCTCAATTATGCTTCCCCTCTTATTTCAAATTTTTTTGGCATCTTAAGAAAGATAACTCTTTTATAGACAAAAGGATAAGATAATACTGTAGAAGTACTTTTTTCCGTGTGGTATTAATTTACGCTATGACATACCCAGTCACAAATTTTTCTCTGAAATTTGTCCAAACGTACTTGCATATAGTGACTGTCTAAGAATCCGCGTAATTTTGTAACTGTGGATTAAACAGAAATTAAGATTCCGCGGTATTATGACCTCCTGGAAAAAAAGTACGCCTACAGTACCTTAATGACCATGCAGAAAGAATGATAATATGACACAATTGTACTCATCTGGGTGAATATCTGCAGATCTGTAGCTCCTTAGTCTGAAAAATGGGATGTAAATCCAGGGATACAGTGTGATCCATTAAAAAAAGTGTACATACATGTATTTGAATTGCAAATGAAAAAATGAATTATGTCTTGATGTATTTCTCCAGATAACTAATATCAGGACAAGGGGATGGTTTGGTGGTATGTATTTAGAGTTTGTGTAAGTAGTCAAAGAATGTGTTAGGACCACAGGATTAGTTATATATTGAGATGGTAGATTAATAAAACAAGGAAAACCAAAATTCTTTGTGTGCAATTTTTATAAACACTTTTTCCAATGGGTTGCACTGTAGCTCTATGGTCGTCTATCCAACATTTTTTTCAGACCAGAGAGACACAGATCTACAGTTCATGGTAAGAAGTTTTGACTTGCACTACAACTGAAGTATTTATTTAAAGGTTCATAAACCCTCTGCTCACTCATATAAAATGCTGCTAAGTGAACCTTAATGATTTTCAAAAAGTAATGTATTTCATAAGTAAAATATAAACAATTATAGCATTGCTTGCAGGGCAAAATTGGACAAAAAAAGACACTTCAACTTGGAAAATCTCTAAAGGAATAATAGACATTTGTGTCATTTACAGTTATCTCTTATCAGAGTATCAATGAATTTCCCAGTATTAGTGTATGGCTGGCCTGGTACTTTCCCAGTATTAGTGTATGGTTGGTCAGGTACTTTCCCAGTATTAGTGTATGGCTGGCCTTGTACTTTCCCAGTATTTGTGCATGGTTGGTCAGGTACTTTCCCAGTATTATAGTGAATGGCTGGCCTGGTACTTTCCCAGTATTAGTGTATGGCTGGCCTGGTACTTTCCCAGTATTAGTGTATGGCTGGCCTGGTACTTTCCCAGTATTAGTGTATGGCTGGTCAGGTACTTTCCCAGTATTATAGTGTATGGTTGGCATGGTATTTTCCCAGTATTAGTGTATGGCTATCAATACATATGATTTGAGTGATTGCTGTCCTTGGGCCTCCATGGGGAATGTGTTTGGCTGGCACTTCGTCAACTCTGTCAACACCAGAGTCTGACGTCCCTAAAGGCAACACTTATTGAACAGCACAACAAACCTAGAATATATTATCCTCCTTACTCAATTTATCAGGGTCTCCCTTTGAAACTAAGTGGGTCAACTAATTCATCTTTTATAAAAGAAATTTAAGAATTTAATGACTACAGGTCTTACAAGACCTACCAATATTTTTAAAAAACATAGAAGCGTAGGGTCCCCCATCCACAAATTTCTTTATGTGTGAATTACAATTTCCCTACCAATTAAATCAATCAGGGCTTTTAATTGAAATCATGATCTCAAGTTTGAACTCTGGACTTTGTTTACAGATGACAGTACAAATGTACTTAAATTGATAAAATATTATCTTTGAAGTATCATTGTGCGTGTCAAAATTAAGACATAATCATGAAAAATTAAAAAATGATCTGTATAATAAATATCTTATTGATTCACCTGATTACTAATTCATATGTGAAACAAGAACAGCTAGGAGGACAGGAAATATATCAATTTCATTTAAGAATGAAAAAAGAGCATGGCACACAAAAAAATAATTATGTAAATGTTGGAGCAATGATGTATAATAAGCCTAAACATATGGTAACTTAATCCTTCAAGAAATTGATTTTCAGTTATCTTCTTTCCTTCTATTCAAAGTCTTTGGTAAACACATTCAATGAAGGGTAATTTTACAGTTGAGTTTTTTAATTTAAACTTGCCAATAAAATAGCAGCTTACTTCATCATATGGCTTATTTTAATACTTCTTTCAATCGCTGACAGGTTTTTAAAATCGTAATAATTTTCTTAAATTCGCTTCAAAAACTGACAATTTTCAGCAGAAAATGTATGACTACTTATATTTAAGAAATAAGATATCATTTTTAGAGTTTCATTGGGGTATGACATGAAGTCGGTCACGTGATCAAATTCTATAATGCCCAAAGGTTGTTATAAAGAGTTAAATGTAAATTACAGTATTCACATTATGTTGAAACTTACAGTAAATTTATATCAAAAATACAAATTGTCATGATGCTCTTAATGGAAACAATTATGTATCCGTAACCAACAAACATACACACAATAATATTCAAAACAGGAAATAGGAGTTAAAAATGACCCCAGCAAGACTTTGATTTAAAACATAATGTGTTTGTGAAATACTCACTTTCATCAGTCAAATGCCCCCGTAATTGGCAGCTATTTTGTCGAAGTTTAAAGTTTCTCAAGTGCAGTTCAAACTCCAAGGAAAGAAATGATAATATTAAAGATACCTAAAGGAAAGCCTTTTCATAAGAAATACTACATGTATTGTGAAATATTAAAGCCTTAGCTCAAACTGTTCATCTTAAAAATTGTAGCAAAAGTGAAGTTTTTCAAAATAGGTCACACTCCAAGTTCATGGTCAAAAGGGTCATTTTTGGTATCAAAAAAGAACATTGTCACTAGGAATATATCTGTGCAATATAAAAGCCCTGGTACTAAATGGTCAATAGTTATGTCCAAGGTTTTTTAAATGGGTCAAACTCATAGGTCAAGGTCAAAAGGTAAAGTATATTTATATCCATGGAAAAGTATTATCACAGTGAATAGACATGTAAAGTATGAAAGCCCTTGCAACTACATGTACAACTGTTCAAAAGTTATGGCCAGGGTTAAAGTTAAGTAAATTCTAGCAAAATTGGGTCCAACTCCAAGGTCAAGAATTCAAATATGTTGGTACCTAAAGAAAGACTTTGTCACAAGGAATACACATGTGAAATATGAGAGCCATTAAACTCCAACTAATTAGAAGTTATGGGCAATGTTAAAGTTTTTGTGGACAAACAGACTGACAGACAGACAGACAGGGCAAAAACGATTACCCCCAAATCTTGATTATGTGACATGAAAAATCATGATTTCTAAACTACATATACTGAAAACATACATGATTGTATATATTGTATACATATATATGCCTGGAAGCTTACAAACACACCTGGGACTTATTTTTTGAATTAAGACAAGTTGTTTCTAGATAAATAAAACATAATTTCAAATATCAGCAATATAACACTTCTAGGTCATGTAAATGGAACACCTAGGTTCTCCACCAATGAAAAGCTTCCTCTAAAAACATCTTAATTCTTTCCAATGAATATTTGAAATTCGGTTCTGTAAACATTAAAATTTTTATGATGACAGCATAAGATAATTTATTGAAGCTATGCATGGTAATTCAGAAATGGGGAAAATCAATTAAAAGTAGAATAAATTTGACACAAATTGCACATAAATAATTACATAAAAATAAGGATACAGAAAACAAAGCAATATATAACCAAAAAAAACTTCTACTACAACATACAACAAAGACATTCATATTATCATAAATTTCAATACAAAATTATTAACGTTGGCTTTAATTTAATTTTTTTTTGGTCTAACCTAGATATGTTCATTAATATTCATGCTTGATTGTTTATTGGTTGTTGTGTGAATGATAATAAATTGTTATGTGTGGTTATGTTCACGTTTAAAATACAGGTGTCAGTGCTGTTACAACACAAAAATTGAACATCACACACAACGTGTTAGGAGGTCGAACATGAAATATGACGGGACCACCACTAACTAAAGCGCTAGTGTTGTATATAAAGCAGGCAGACTAAAAACCAGCTTTACCTTATTTGGATAGCGCAAAAAGTCAATCTGAAAGTAATAAAGTAAAAAGTTCTGAACATACATTAGGTAGTGTAATAAGTCAGTTCTGAATAATAATTGGACTGATTGATTATTCCGTGTCCTAAAAAGATCAATACCCCCCTGCAGGCCCACTAAAGAAAGAGCATTAAATTAAAAGACATAAAACAGAACTCTACAATCTTTAAGAATACTACAAATACCATGGTCTTTTTTTGTTTTTTTTTTGGTACTGGTAAATTGAAACTACATGTAGTTGATTGTTGCTACAGTTATTTTCCAAGCAACCCTATACCTAGTACAATGTAGTGTAATCATTTTTAACTCTTTTGATGTTTTCTCAGTTTCAAAAATTATTCCACAATAGACAAGCTAGCAACTCTGGACTCAAGAATATTAAGTCAATTTTTTCTTAAGTTGTAGCTAGCATTTTCAAGAGATTTTTGAAATTTTATTTTAAAGGGGGGAAAGAATATATCTTGAATTAAACGATCGAATGTAGATTTTAAGTACACAAATTAAGTTTTAAATTACTGATTTTTTACTCAAGTACAAAGTTAATAATTATATACATGATTATTTTTATTACATAATACTGTATACCCTTCTTGTACTTCATATTCTGTTGATTACGACAATTTGGATCTTTTGTTCAGACGTAAATAATTATGTAACACGACCATTTTATCTAATTACTAGAATTATGTTGGTCAGAGTGGATTCACGTCAGAAACATTTACTGCCATTCAATATGCTTGATCAAGCTTCACTAATGCCCGGCTATAAGATTCCTATCACTGTAATATTTCATTGACTTTCTCTTACTAAACCATTACCTAATCAAGCAAAACTTAGCGTTATTACATAATAACGACCACAGAATTACAACTGGTACCCAATGAGGAACTAAGCCAACCTTGTCCAATTACAATCCTGTGCGATCACCACCCTGTATCTAAAGCATCATATTCGTACTGACGTCAGTGCCCACTTCCTGCGATTTCTCTGACATGACCTCAGAGTCTAAAATAACACAGCAAAAAATCTTTGCCAGACAAGCCATCCAATTATACTTCCATTTCTCTTCTAAAATGTGTCCAGAATACCGAAATGCTATCCAAAGCAGAAAATAGCAGAGCCGTTTAAAAAAAAAGAAAAAAAGACAAAAAAAGAAGGAATTATACAATACTGTAATGGAGAATTAATTTTTGTTATGTAAGACAATTACACTTTTTCCCCCTCCTCAGATAGTTGTTTTTAATTGGAAGGTCAGACAGTGACTCTGTATCCCTGGCCCTCTTTCAAATCTCTACCACAATCTGATTAAACCCTTCATCTTCTCTAAACAGAAGCATCCAAAAGTATTCAATTTATGTTGGGGGAAAAACCTTATAAAAACAAGATTGTAAGACAGTTCAACTTTTGTAGCATCTACAGATTGGCAAAATTTAGTAAACTATCACTATGCATATTGAGTTTGACTTTTTTTTTCTATGTTCAGAGATGTGCTCAATGTGCATAAATCTGACAAATTCAAATAAATTTCTAATCGAAACTTTTCACTATTGGATGATTGACATTGGAAGTGAGCGTGCACATGGCAAAGCTCCATCAGTTTATGCATTCTACAATTTTTGATATTGAGAATAGTTCCTTCATAAAGAAAAGCACTTTATATGGGCACTAGCTGCATAAAAAAGATCAAAAGTCATGTTTTTTACAGAGTCACTTGAAGTTTATTTGCAAAGGCTTATAATACACCAAGAATATTTCCAATTTACCAAAATTCAATTATTTAGACCTGTATGTTGATCCTTACAATATTTCAGCTACTCATTTACCACACAGGGTCATTTTTGTTCATTTTCATGTAGGCCAGGCTTTTTTTTCTTTTTTGAGCAATATATCATTAAAATAATTACAAAAATAGATTCCTTCTCATATAGAGTGATAGTCTATCATCATTTATCAAAACGGTGTTGACTTTTAGGGTAGAGCATACACAGTGTATTATTGAATCCAATCTCAGAATTCTATCACAGACTTAAAGTCACTTGGAATAGAAAAGACCCTGTATGTCTAACAGTAATTATCAAAGTGTTTTCCATCAACATAGTCAATTGACAGCCAAATTAAACCTGCCAAGACACATAACTATATACAGTGCAATGTCCTTGGCAGAGCTATTCACTTCTTGTATCTATAATACATAAAGAACTTTAATACCTTTGCCACTTGCCAGTTAAAACTAATAAAACACCTTTAATACTATTGATCACAACTGGATTACCACTCTGACCTACACAATTTCAATTAAGTTTAGAAAATTGAACAGCATTATATAAACACCTACAGTTAAAAGCTTCAATATCTTCTAAGCCCACTGTCAAATTTCCTGCTGTGAAATGGGAACCTCAATTAAGCCATAACTTTGGTAAATCACAGTGTCTTTTGTAACCCTGTGAATGTGTGACCAGAGTTATCATAAAAATAACCAATAAACCTCCATAATTAATTATTTAAAATTTTGATTATAAAAGCAGGGTCTCAAATATATGATTATTGATTTGAATGTCTATTTTGAATACAATATTAGGATAGGAATTCTAGAGCTGCACCAAAGACCCTGCATTTCTCGTGAAGTTGGATGAAACCTTAGAGACTGGCAGAGATTCACAAGTCCTGGAACTAATATCACAGCATGTGTGGCTTTTTGGCAAGCTCCATAAACACACACTGACCAGCATATATATATCTAAATATTTACTCAAGTTTTCCACCTATTTCTCACATTTTTAAAGAGCTTTTTTATCAACATTTTGCGGTTGATAAGAAAGACAGTGATTGAAACCAATTTCCTGGCCCTGAGATTACAAACAATAATATTACTGTTCATCAAACTCCAATTAAAGCAAAAATGGCCTCATCAGAAAAATCATAAAGCAATATGTACCACAATAAAAATGTGCACCAAATCAAAAAGATGAAATTTACTATGTTCAGAGATGTGCTCAATGTGCATAAATCTGACAAATTCAAATAAATTTCTAATCGAAACTTTTCACTATTGGATGATTGACATTGGACAGAATTAAATAGGTTTTGAGGTAACAGCTACAGTCATGATGTATAATCAGATAAAAATCAAAATGAAGCCTTTTCTCAGCACTGGATAGAAAAAAAACCTTGAAAGCAGTCTATAATTGCAAAGACCATCCAGCGCAACCCAGTGGTGTAATACCCAGAGTCAGTGAAGCGTGACCATTGACGTCAATCGCAGAATGAAATGTCATTTTTGCTCCGTGCTGAATTACTGGTATTAAACTGTGTGGTTACTCGATCATTATACTGCAATATAAAACCCTCATCAAAATGTCTGCCATTGGAGAAGGTCCTAAATAAATGATTAGGCCTTACAGGTCTCTATGTTTGATGAATTGTATGACAATTTATCTGCTCTTTATAAAGACAATGCTAGAACTCTTTTAATCTCACAGTATCTTTCTCAGATGTCAGATTATACAGTGGGGGTGAGATTCTAACAGCAAAACTTGACAGCACTTAGCCCGATGAGTATCTAATATTTCCAATCTCAAGGCCATTTATTATAGTTAAATTTGCACAACCATTGCAGTGCTTCAAGGCAAACTGGTTTCCACAGGGAAAATTTAGCATTTGTCGAATCAAGGCTCTGAGCTGACACATATGCCCCCAAAGTTTATTTCTGGGACTCACTCAGAAAAATCTGTGTTATATCTGAGAATAATGCCTGGTTTTAAGTTCTGGATATATCTATGTCTCAACCATTCCATAAATACTTGTACATTTCAAGGTCAGAACCAGTTGAGGGTTCTGCCTCTGTAACCCATCACTTGGGTAACAAAAAAACGAAAATTCTCCTATTGATAATGAGGCTTAATCCCACTCCAGAATCCGTCAAGTGCATTCTCTCATTGCAACAAAAAAAGTTTTAGCAATTTATGGAGGAAGAAATAAATAATAGTACACTAACTTAAATGGTTGCAAACTCTTAAATGTCTTTTCAGATAAAATTTACTCATCAACAAATACACTCACTTCCAAGAGTCAACTACGAAGTTAACAAAGCATATTACACAATTTTAAAATCTCTCTGTTGATTTAAATAATCTTAAAATGACACGGCATTAATTATGATCATCAAATGTCTTCTGAATTCTTTCATCTCCAATCTTATATACTCAGAATACTCTGAGACTCTAAGTAGAAAATTGTGTACTTTCCCTTCTCTAACAAACTAGCAAAAGTGAAATTCATGGTACATTCTGAAGTCTTTTATTAGGTCAGAAGAATTTAATGATGATGCTCAATTTTGCTTGTAGCAGTAATTGCAGTATAAAATTCTATGACAGAATGACTGTCTAAGATTAACATGCATTAGTCTGCAACCTTTATAGATCTGAGGAAGGAGAATTCATGGTTATCCATCAGTGCTGACCAATCCCAGAATCCATCAAAATCCTATTTCTCTTCATCCATTGGTCAGTTCTCTGTATCATACAGTGTTAGTTTTCAAATCTACTTTCCGTGTCCCCCCAAAAATGGCCATCAAAGCAAACATCAATGGTATTACAAAAAGTTATTCTGAGACTTAAATATGATATAAGGCTATAAAACAAGAACATTCGAAACACCACATTTATACTGGTCCAGTGGACTAGCTGTTTTGTATATTTTGTATACTGGTTTAACTGTCTCTTATAACCTTTATTCATCTTTTAAATTATTTGTTTCAGATAAAATGTGTAATACAAAGAAACAGATTTCAGATTTTCTCTAAAATTGGGTGTTCATCTGATAGGGAGCATAGCCTTGTAGCAAATTGTTACAAGATACAGTTCTGGTAGAAGATCAAATAAACTTGGAAACCATCAGAAATGTGGTAACACTGATGAACTTCAGACTGTGTGGTAATCTAAACATCTGATAAAATATACATCACCCACAACTTACCCAAGACTTGCACCATATTATTTAAGGTGGGTGGCATTCATCTCTAACACTTATTACTACACCTCAAAGAGAAGACAGCCTATGGTATCATGTTCAGGAAATCAAGAGTGGTACAGTGGAACATACAGTGAAAATAAATTAAAGATGGATCCTACATGGAACTGTATGGATATAAAACAACATTATGTTACATAGACCCAACTACATTCCACATACAGTATAATTTGATGATGACAGACCTTATAGGCATTTGTCCTCATTATGTTTAGGGGTCAGTATTCTAGGAAAGCTGAGCACAAAAAGCATAAATTGATCTATAGACTATGTTCTGACAATCAGATTACCAAAATAAAAACTGTGTACAGGAACTGAGTGTCAACACTGGGGGCTATGTGAATCTGCTAAGACAGTTGAGACTGAGGCAGTGGTTACCGTCTGGTGTAGGACATGAGAGATGAGTGATTCTGTATGACCCAGTGCCGGATCCTGAAGGGGGGACGGTGATTCAGTGACGGGGGTCATCTAAGATCACCTTCTACAAAGACTTACAAACGAGGTGTCTGCCCCCAAACAAAGATATAAGCAATAAAAGCAATCACCTTGCAACATTTAATGGATTAAAACAATCCCCTTGCAACCTGCTTACTAAATTAAGATGACTTGTCAAGACTTGGTGAAGTGTTTGCTGGTTATATAAATAACTTCAAGTGTTTCAAGATTTCATTCATGTGAAGGGTCACCTACCTGTCAGAGTTTTACAATGCATAAAGCGTTATTAATTCCAGTAAACAAGCGGAAATCAAAAATATAGGAAGTCCCAAGGACCTAACCACAATATACGCAAGAGCTGCTTATTTGAGGATCTGGTAAATTAGGAGAGATACAATGTTTTCTATGAACTAATTGATTTAATTGTGTAACAAGTGTTATAGATGTGGACTGTTCATTCCATGACAGTATAAGAAAGACAGATAAATACCTGCATAGAATCATGGAATTACGAGAAAAACAGTTGTTGTTTTGTGACTGGATTAAAAAACTAAAAATTTGGTGTTGTAGCAAACAAGAAAGAAACAAGGTATTTCTATCCTGAATTGAATTTTAGCATTGAATGATCTGCTGTTGGAAATTATCATTGTTTTTAGTGTAGCTGTTTTCATTTTGTTTTTCATTGACCAACTTCATTTTCTCAATTATGTTTGCAGAAAGAAGCAAAAAAATTTCATTAGTTTTTTCTCATTGGTCATTTTTATCATTCAGTCACTTAAGGAATCTGATATACTTGCTGATTTACACCTTCGAGTAAAAATTTGCATTATTTTATCTCCAATGGTATTTGTAGTATTCTTAAAGATTGTAGAGTTCTGTTTTATGTCTTTTAATTTAATGCTCTTTCTTTAGTGGGCCTGCAGGGGGGTATTGATCTTTTTAGGACACGGAATAATCAATCAGTCCAATTATTATTCAGAACTGACTTATTACACTACCTAATGTATGTTCAGAACTTTTTACTTTATTACTTTCAGATTGACTTTTTGCGCTATCCAAATAAGGTAAAGCTGGTTTTTAGTCTGCCTGCTTTATATACAACACTAGCGCTTTAGTTAGTGGTGGTCCCGTCATATTTCATGTTCGACCTCCTAACACGTTGTGTGTGATGTTCAATTTTTGTGTTGTAACAGCACTGACACCTGTATTTTAAACGTGAACATAACCATACATAACAATTTATTATCATTCACACAACAACCAATAAACAATCAAGCATGAATATTAATGAACATATCTAGGTTAGACCAAAAAAAAATTAAATTAAAGCCAACGTTAATATTTTTGTATTGAAATTTATGATAATATGAATGTCTTTGTTGTATGTTGTAGTAGAAGTTTTTTTGGGTTATATATTGCTTTGTTTTCTGTATCCTTATTTTTATGTAATTATTTATGTGCAATTTGTGTCAAATTTATTCTACTTTTAATTGATTTTCCCCATTTCTGAATTACCAGGCATAGCTTCAATAAATTATCTTATGCTGTCATCATAAAAATTTTAATGTTTACAGAACCGAATTTCAAATATTCATTGGAAAGAATTTAGATCTTTTTAGAGGAAGCTTTTCATTGGTGGAGAACCTAGGTGTTACATTTACATGACCTAGAAGTGTTAATATATTGCTGATATTTTAAATTATGTATTATGTATCTAGAAACAACTCGTCTCTTGATCAACATATTAATTCAAAAACTAAGTCCCAGGTGTGTTTGTAAGCTTCCAGGCATATATATGTATACAATATATACAATCATGTATGTTTTCAATATATGTAGTTTAGAAATCACGATTTTCATGTCAAATAATCAAGATTTGGGGGTAATAGTTTTTGCCCTGTCTGTCTGTCTGTCAGTCTGTTTGTCCACAAAAACTTTAACATTGCCTATAACTTCTGATTAGTTGGAATTTAATGGCTCTCATATTTCACATGTGTATTCCTTGTGACAAAGTCTTTCTTTAGGTACCAACATATTTGATCTCTTGACCTTGGAGTTGGACCCAGTTTTGCTAGAATTTACTAAATTTTAACCTTGGCCATAACTTTTGAACAGTTGTACATGTAGTTGCAAGGGCTTTCATACTTCACATGTCTATTCACTGTGATAATACTTTTCCATGGATATAAATATTTTTTACCTTGTGACCTTGACCTATGAGTTTTACCCATTTAAAACCTTGGACATAACTATTGACCATTTAGTACCAGGGCTTTTATATTGCACAGATATATTCCTTGTGACCAATGTTCTTTTTGATACCAAAAATGACCCTTTTGACCATGACCTTTGAGTTTGACCTATTTTGAAAAACTTTGCCTTTGCTACAATTTTTGAACAGTTTGAGCTAAGCTAGGCTTTAATATTTCACAATAGTTTTTCTTATGAAAAGGCTTTCCCCTAGGTATCTTTAATATTATCATTTCTTTCCTTGGAGTTTGAATTGCACTTGAGAAACTTTAAACTTCGACAAAATAGCTGCCAATTACGGGCATTTGACTGATGAAAGTGAGTATTTCACAAACACATTATGTTTTAAATCAAAGTCTTGCTGGGGTCATTTTTAACTCCTATTTCCTGTTTTAATATTATTGTGTGTGTGTTTGTTGGTTACGGATTCATAATTGTTTCAGGGATTTTCCACTACCCCGTGTAGGGCCGAATATGGGCCCCATTCCCAATTGCAAATTCCTCCCATTTTTCCCAAAAATGGTCAGCATGTGTTCAATTTTTGAAACTCCACAAAGTTAACTGATAAAATTTCATGTAAAACAAACATGGTCAGGTTGAAATATGGATGAAATGAACATAATTTGTTTGAAACTTGACTAAAACTTAATAATAATTAATCTGTTCTCTGAATTATAGTTCTCAATAATGAAGTAAAAATCAATTTTATTCATTATAAGTGTTAATTTCTTGAAAATTATCATGCAATAAAAATTCCCAAAAAGAGATAAAATGTCATAAAATTCCCAATTGTAAGGGCCTGGGCCCCATTCCCAAAATGGTGTGAAAAATCCCTGTGTTTCCATTAAGAGCATCATGACAATTTGTATTTTTGATATAAACTGTAAGTTTCAACATAATGTGAATACTGTAGATGTACATTAAACTCTTTATAACGACCTTTGGGCGTTATAGAATTTGATCATGTGACCTACTTCAAGTCATACCCCAATGAAACTCTAAAAATGATATCTTATAAAAATCTTAAATATAAGTAGTCATACATTTTCTGCTGAAAATTGTCAGTTTTTGAAGCGAATTTAAGAAAATTTTGACAATTTTAAAAATCTGTCAGCGATTGAAAGAAATATTAGAATAAGCCATATGATGAAGTATTTTAGCTGCTATTTTATTGGCAAGTTTAAATTTAAAAACTCAAATGTAAAATTACCCTTCATTGAATGTGTTTACCAAAGACTTTGAATAGAAGGAAAGAAGATAACTGAAAATCAATTTCTTGAAGGATTAAGTTACCATATGTTTAGCCTTATTATACATCATTGCTCCAACATTTACATAATTTATTTTTTGTGTGCCATGCTTTTTTTTCATTCTTAAATGAAATTGATATATTTCCTGTCCTCCTAGCTGTTCTTGTTTCACATATGAATTAGTAATCAGGTGAATCAATAAGATATTTATTATAAAGATCATTTTTTAATTTTTCATGATTATGTCTTAATTTTGACACTCACAATGATACTTCAAAGATAATATTTTATCAATTTAAGTACATTTGTACTGTCATCTGTAAAAAAAGTCCAGAGTTCAAACTTGAGATCATGATTTCAATTAAAAGCCCTGATTGATTTAATTGGTAGGGAAAATTGAATTCAGACATAAAGAAATTTGTGGATGGGGGACCCTACGCTTCTACATGTTTTTTTTTTTAAAATATTGGTAGGTCTTGTTAGACCTGTAGTCATTAAATTCTTTAATTTCTTTAATAAAAGATGAATTAGTTGACCCACTTAGTTTCAAAGGGAGACCCTGATAAATTGAGTAAGGAGGATAATATATTCTAGGTTTGTTATGCTGTTCAATAAGTGTGGCCTTTAGGGACGTCAGACTCTGGTGTTGACAGAGTTGACGAAGTGCCAGCCAAACACATTCCCCATGGAGGCCCAAGGACAGCAATCACTCAAATCATATGTATTGATAGCCATACACTAATCCTGGGAAAATACCATGCCAGCCATTCACTATAATACTGGGAAAGTACCAGGCCAGCCATACACTCATACTCAGAAAGTACCAGGCCAGCCATACACTAATACTGGGAAAATACCAGGCCAGCCATTCACTATAATACTGGGAAAGTACCAGGCCAGCCATACACTAATACTGGGAAAGTACCAGGCCAGCCATACACTAATACTAAGAAAATACCAGGCCAGCTGTACACTCGTACTGGGAAAGTATCAGGCCAGCAATACACTAATACTGGGAAAGTACCAGGCCAGCCATACACTAATACTGAAAAAATACCAGGCCAGCCATACACTCATACTGGGAAAATACCATGCCAGCCATACACAAATACTGGGAAAGTACCAGGCCAGCCATACACTAATACTGGGAAAGTACCAGGCCAGCCATACACTAATACTGGGAAAATACCACGCCAGCCATACACTTATACTGGGAAAGTACCAGGCGAGCCATACACTAACACTGGGAAAGTGCCAGGCCAGCTGTACACTAATACTTGGAAATTACCAGGCAATCCATATACTAACACTGGGAAAGTACCATGCCAGCCATACACTAACACTGGGAAAGTACCAGGCTAGCTGTACACTAATACTGGGAAAGTACCAGGCCAGCCATACACTCATTCTGGGAAAATACCAGGCCAGCCATACACTAATACTGGGAAATTACCAGGCAAGCCATACACTAACACTGGGAAAGTACCAGGTCAGCCATACACTCATACTTGGAAAATACCATGCCAGCCATGATACACTAATACTGTGAAAGTACCAGGCCAACCATACACTAATACTGGGAAAGGACCAGGCCAGCTGTACACTTATACTGGGAAAGTACTAGGCTAGCCATACACTAATACTGGGAAAGTACCAGACCAGCCATACACTAATACTGGGAAAGTATTAGGAAGGCTCAGAAAATACCAGGCATGCCATACACTAATATGGGTTACTGGTATTAGGAAGGCTCAGAAAGTACCAGGCATGTCATACACTAATACTGGGTTACTGGTATTAGGAAGGCTCAGAAAGTACCAGGCATGCCATACACTAATATTGGTTACTGGTATTAATAGGAAGGCTCAGAAAGTACCAACCCACTCCATCTTACCCTTACCCTGGTACACATTATACTCAGTTATACACTAATACTGGGTTACTGGTATCTGGAGAACTCAAAAAGTACCATCTCACTCCATTTAACCCTGATACACATTATGGCCAGTGTTAGATTATGTCTGTCTACATCTTCCTTATTTATCTACATGGTTTTTCATCTTGGCGGTTGGATTTTAAAGCCTACAGCTAGGAACACTTATCATTGTCAGTTTGACCCTAATTTGTTGAAGATGTCAGTCAGTTTGTCTGAAAATGAAGAAGAGTAATTCAAAAAGGATCTAGATAATATATTCAAAACATTTACATACATCAACTTTCTCAGATACTTTTGTTCTAGAATGCAACAGTTGTCGCCTACATATCTGGAAAGAGTCAAAATTTCCATTTTAGGGATTAACCATAATGGACCACCCTCAAAGACACGAAACATATTTATATATGTGCATGCACCTGAATTTTTTTATGGTTTTGTTCAGTTTGATTTTTTGGGGGGTAAATCTAGAATAAGTTGAGCATGGCATTAATTTAAACTACATTTTTTCTTTTCAATTTTAAATATACCATTTCTGTATTTCATCGATAAACAAATTGCAAAACAGATGCAGTATATAATTAATAGTACTATATAAAAACAAAATTAGTTAAGTGTTCTACAGCAGTATTTTAAATGAAATTTTAAGTAATTTTTTGGTCTATTTATAATATCTCATTTGATCTATAACTAATTAAAAAAATTATTTGTGTTAGAATTAAAATTAGTGAAGAGTCATGCATTTTCTTTTGAAGTAAAATCCAGAGATAACAGTTAAAATGAAAATTTATTTAGAGGACTTCAAATTTTATGGTCGTTAGAATTGTAATTTCCATTTCAATTGTTCCAGGTCATTAATAAAACTATATTTGCATTCATTAGTACAGAAAGTTTTTGACCTACATTTTGAATTCATAGAAAGTAATCTTTATAGAAGTGCATAACTCTGGCACTTAATCTTGTCGGGCTTGTGATAATATTTAAGGACAGATGATACAAACAAATTTTTTCTTTGAAAAAGATTTAATATCATGTCATAAGTTTAGAAATGTGGATGGTTCTTAGAATTTTTTCTCCTAAGAACTGGAGTAAGAAAAAGACATGGAAAATATTAGTAATATTTCAATGAAAAAACAAATATAGACAAATCACATTCAGTAAAGGTTTACAGGTGAAAATAAATTTCAGAATATGTTATCTTGGTGCTAAAAGTATAATATAAACTTAAGAAAGATATACCGAGCCAGGTGAATTTTATTATGAAAAGCTAACTGGTAAAAATCGGCCTATGTGATATTGCCAATTTTTTGTCATTTCGATCTTCCTCTTAAAATTCACCCGGCTTGGTATATTTTTCTAAGGTTTATATTACACTTTTAGCTCCAGGATAACATATTCTGAAATTTATTTTCACCTGTAAACCTTTACTGAATGTGATTTGTCTTTATTCGTTTTTTTTATTGAAATATTACTAATATTTTCCAAATATATTTCATTTTCCAGTTCTTCGGAGAAAAAATTCTAAGAACCATCCACTTTTCTAAACTTGTGACATGATATTTAATCTTTTTGAAAGAAAAAAATTGTTTGTATCATCTGTCCTTGAGATAGGAAAGAAAGGAAAATGAGATTTTGCTCACAAAGATAACCAAATAATATCATATGATATAGGAAATCAGAGTGTTTGTATGGTTTTCTGGTTATCTTGCAGATTATATAATACAGACGATGTTATCCATCATACAATGTTTTTGTTTCAGTCAGATTAAAAAAAAATGAAGATGAAATTATATAATCATAGAAGATTAATTGATGTTCATTTCCTGAGGAAATTATGAATTGCAATTGATTTTTGTGTCTTGGAGAACAATTATGACACTATGATTGACTTACAAGATTGAATTATTTATGATTTAATTTTTGTTTACCTCATTAAATTCTTTGTTATGTTTCAGGATGCCTTGCTTAAAGCTTTCTTTTTTTCCAAAATTGCCAAAATCAGAATAACTTACTTTCATCAATAAAAATTATCTCTGAAAAAAAAAATCACACCTGGCTTTTAAAATGTTTCCAGAGTGAAGGTACAAGAGGAACTATGGAAAGTTTTGAAATAAAATCCCCCCTTTAATTGAATTCTATCTAAAAATTTTATTGGTGCTTTACTTTTACCTGAAAGGACATAACCAAAAGGGTATTTTGTTTTTATTTTACAGCAAATTTTTTTAAAGGAAGATTTTGGTCTCAAATATTGGATTTTGTGAGTTTATATTACATCCTTGTAGGGGAATTGATATTTTTGATTCTCCTAGACAGTGAGGATGTTGTAGATATATTCATCTTCTCAGAGTCCTTTAATAATTACAGGACAAATGTATCAAATCCAAGGTCAATAAACATTATATTGACATCAGTTGTACACTAGATACACATTTACAGGCTCTGTCTTGATTCAATCTAGCACTCTTCTTTCCCTGCCACATTACAGCTTTTATCCCCTAATGGCCAAAATTAATTACTGGGCTCTGAAGTGACATTTGTGAACTGTCAGTGGTCTTTAGATGGTTAAAGTCATAATGTGTGTGACTTTTACGGTGTAGTCAGTCCAGTTCAGGTACTCTATGGTTTGGTTTATCGCTCCACCATTCTGTGACTTTGTAGGGACTACATGTACTGTATTGTGAGTTTATTACAGGTACTCCATGTTTTGGTTTATACTCCATCATGCTGTGTGTGACTTTGTAGGGGCTACATGTACTGTGTAGTATAAGTCTATTACAGGTACTCCGTGTTTTGTTTATCGCTCCATCGTGTAGTTTCCTCACACAGGATACAACAAACAGTGTCCTTCCTCTATACATATCACATAAGTAGAGATTGCATGGGAACACTCATACAGTACAATACTGATCATTGTGTAGGCTACAGTCCACTGGTACCAAACAATCCTCCGCAGACCCCGGCCCTGTGTGATGCTATCTATCTCTCTCTCAGGGACAAGGGTATAGGCCTTCAATACACATCTGGACTGGACACTTTTTGTGCAGTTATTAGACTGAATGTATTTTTACAATTAATTTTTTCAATATCTTTGTGAAGGGTCAGCGATTGTGAATTATCTTTTTTAGTAGATAATGTTCATGCATTCTGATTATGAATGAACTTAAGTGACAATTGTTTTGGGAAAAAAAAACCTTTGAACAATATTAAATCCCACCACATCCAGTTAAAGTGCACTCTCAAGACATTTGTATTTGTCATATTTGGATTGCTATGTTGATCTGGTATTGCAGTCAAATGGTGTGAGACGATGGAGTTTATGTTGTCTTAACAAGACGAGATCTCGGTAAATAGAAACACTAACCAGGCCTGATGTTTACAGCACTGTCTCACTGCTACCCTTGAACTATTGCCAGAAGTCATATTCATTACAAATGTTCATAATTACTTTATTTACTAACAAGAGCCTCAGGGTATTTTACATATTAATTCCAATTAACCAGACCTATTGTCTTAGCAGTGTACAGCTTTGAGATAATTAGAGATAAAATGAGTTGCCTGTCTGAGCTTCGAGCAGTGAGGATCGATTTTAGAATGAGATGATTTCGGTTGTATTATTGATAATTTAAAATATGCATATTGTTCAAAACCAATGGAAAAGGACATTTACAATGGAAGGAATCTTCTCACCACATTAAATGCAGCATGAAAAGTGAACATTTGATGGTGCACTGCAGATTTTCTGAAACAGGTGCTTTATTCTTCCTATGTGGGACTTTTCTTGGTGTCTTGCCCAGTAGAATTTTATTTTAATATTGTCTCACATTTAATGGAAACGGATGTTTGATATCATTTTTAAAAGAATGCTACCATGTTTGGGATGTGTTGGATATAGATTGTGTTCTTCAATTCAGTAAATGTGTAAGCGTCAACGGTTTAAATTTCCTCAAGGACACTTCAAAATCAATCGGTATTCTGTGCAGATGTAGTTATTTACCATAAAATATCTGTCATTGAAAACTTAATTACATATCTGTTGCTTTGTGAATTAACTTCTGCAGAAAACATTAAGGGTGTTTAAATCTTCAGGAGGGGCTGAACAGTGATTGGTGGAAAGCATTGGGATTGATTTCGCTGCATGTCACTTAGGTTTCTGACGAACTTGCTGTGATGTATATACCTAGATAGGCATAACGCACTGGTCACTTACCATTGGCTTATGGAGTTGTAATATTTATTATGTCCATCAGTTATGGTTCAGAGGTCATCGTGGGATTATAACACAGGGCTGTCTGTGACCCAACCGAGATGTCATGTCCCAGCAAAACCTCTCACTGTACACTTCCTCATAACAACCAAAACAAAACCTGTATTTATATTGAGTAGGATGAGCAGTGAGAGACTGGTCTGCTGTTAGTGGTCACCTTTATAACAAGAGACAGAAAACATTGAATCACCTGTTGATTGAAGAGTCTTGCCAGAACTCACCTGAGTAAACGAACCCATCTTTTATCACAGAAATCCCTGACTTCATGCCAGAAGTTATTCTGACTTTCTGAGGAATGAAAAAAAAACCTATTCAGATGCCGTAGTGCTAACAAGAATTTCTCCCTGATTTTTTCCTTCAGATAATGAAGAGGATGTTTAGATGAAATTTTTTTTGGTAGCAGCCGTGTGAAACATTGATTTTGTGAAAGAGCTTTGGGATTTAGTGATTTTTTTTTTCTTAAAGAAATTGGATTATTATTTTTTTGGCTATGTGGAGGTTATAAGTCACAATGATGTTCCGCAAGGACAAAGGCACCCAGACCTCCGATCACCACTGCTGCTTCATTGATGAAGAGGTGGCGTATTACATGGTAAGACAAGAGAGTCTCCCCCAAGGTCAGCTAATGATAAGTCTCTACAGAACCTAATCTGGCAATTATAGCTCCTACCGGGTTAGAAGGAGATTCATAAGCTCATAAGACACAGACTCAGTCAATATTTTAGGCTACATTATCTCTACCTAGAAAAAAAATTAACTGAAGTGTTAAAAACTTCTGTGAGTTTTATTTGATAGATTAATTAATAACTTGCATTTCAGATTTTTGAAATTGAAATTCTAATCACATTTTTAAAAATTTTACCTTTTTGAAAGATTCAATAATTTTGGACCAGAATTGAAAGGCCTTCGAAAGTTTTTTGTATGAATGTTAGCCTTGTACTTAGTTGACTTATCTGTCCTTTGATCATTTGATAGACTCACCCCTATCTATCTCACCTGTGGTTATAATCTTTTAAGTTTTCCATGTCTGTTTGTATATGTTCTCAATTTTAGATAGGTTCTCAATTTTAGTGTTTTGTTAATGCTATGTCTATAGAGACTAAGTACCTATCTAAGTGTAAGTAGGTTCGCCTGTGCTAATCAGTACCTATAAAACATGGCACTGTGTTCTCAGAGTTCAAACCCCAGACAGAAA
The DNA here is from genome assembly GCA_003671525.1 of Saccostrea glomerata. NCBI lineage: Eukaryota > Metazoa > Mollusca > Bivalvia > Ostreida > Ostreidae > Saccostrea > Saccostrea glomerata. The sequence continues at coordinate 1,846,156 of PRKT01000027.1, forward strand.
TCGTAGTCCAGCTAATTACAGTCCTAACTGTCCCCCCTCAGTTCTGTAACCCTCTCAGAATAATGGATGATAGCCATCAGTTAATGGCATTTGTGATTTCAGCAATGTAAATATGCTGACAGCTTGGATAGATCATATGTAAAGATGAAACATCACTCTAAAAAAAATACCGTCAAAATGATATTTAAAAAAAAAAAGCCTGTCATTTTTCACACATGCGATTTATGATTCCGACTGAGAAAGATGTAATTAGTAGGCATTCTAGGTCACATATTTGCCAAAAAAGTTCACACTTTGGATGGTCCATTCATGCTGTGATCGTGTTATATGTCATGTACTTTACTGTAGTATTCCATTAGTTTGTTAAAAATTCCATTCAAGATTATAAATTTTTTTCTATGATGCTGTATATATTGGTGAAAAATGATTTAAATGATTTTTTTCATGAATTTCATATGTTTATTTTTATTTTTCAAATCAACACTTTAACAATTTACTCAGAATTTAGAAGAAAAAAATTCTGTTAAAATAGTTTCAGTCTTAACATATTTCTGATTCAATTGATGACAATACATGTATTTAATTAGGAAAAATGATTTTTGTCTGACTTTGCATTTTGATTGGTGTATTTACAAAATTATTTTGTGTGATATCCTTTGCTCTACAAAGTCATCTTCAGATTTTCGTAAAACCTAAGGTATATTACCAGACAAGGAAACAATTAATTTCCACATGTCTCCTTGACTTCCTCCTTTCCTTGTTAACTACTTGCAGAGTTTTGTTTTATATGTTGATGTAGGTGTATCAGTGTTACATAAGGTAATACAGATAATACTGGAACAGGAAGGTTATCCTCTTGAATTTTAAACATGTGGAAATGGAGGATTATTGAATTTTTAAAAAATGATTTATATGTCTTCAAAAAAACAACACTAAAGCAAAAATTTTGCATCCAGATTTAAATTTATTTACTGATTGATCATGACAAGGAGCACACGGCGAGTGTGACAGGTCAGCAGGGGATGCTCACTCCTCCATGGCACCTGATCCCATCTCTGATGTTTTGGAGGTTCATGCTTGTTCTGCTCCTATTTTGTATTGTTTGATGGACATTTGAGCTTGAATACTGTCCATTATCTCCACATATTTTATATGATTAATTAAATATACAACCATATGCCTACTTATTCTAGCTAGAAGTACAGGTAGTGTCTGCAGTGTGGAAAAAGGACTGTAGATAATGTACTTTTTACATAAAAAAAAAGAAGAGTTTATTGAAAGAAAAGTGAAGTTTGACTTTAAGACATTTTCATAGACTTTCTTACGTGTATCAGTCTTCATTAACTGTGAATCCTTCATTTGTCTTCCTCCCCATTAGCTGTGAAGTGTTGTGACACTGCCAACTAGAATTTTTGTAAATCCCCAGCAGTGCGTTTCCAGGTTGATTTTCACAAAATCTGTTTTTAATAACAAATTTTAAAATGTTTGCACTTTTCTGGCATTTTTCTGCATTCAGAGAGTGCAGCCTTTGATCACTTGTTTAACCTTTTTGCACTCAATTTCTATCTGCGGAACCATCTCTATAAACACAATTATCTACCATATTTCCTTCAGTATTTTGGAAAAAAAATTATCAGGCCCAACCATAACCATAAACAAACGAACAGATTCTTAGCAAACAAGGAAAAAGGAAAAGGAAGATTTCTTTCGCAAAGGACATGTACAAAAAGAAGTTTTTGACAATGGAAGCTTGTTTCTTTGTGAGGCTTGTGCATTAAATAGATTGGTTTATAATTTTGAAACAAGAAAATTGTTTATTATTTCTACATTAACAAGCTGAGACCTTTGCTCCTTTGCTAGTTCCCAGACACAAAATCCATTTGTAAACATAAGATACATTAACATTTACAAAACCACAAGGCACTTATATGTCATGGTAATGAACGACCTTGACCCAGTCAAATAAAGAGAGCTTCCTGTTGACATAAATCAAAACAATTTGCATCTTTTTAGGTAATGAACATTAACTATAAAGTGAGGTGTGCCTGTGTTAATTAGGGAGCAGGAAACATTATTGTGCTCGGGCTTGCTCACGTAAAGAAGTCATCATTTGTATTATTTGTCATTGATTTTAATTGCAGGAAAGTGACATTTGACAGTTTTTTAAGGAGCACATAAAAGCTATTACTCAGTAATCGGTAGTTATTGGATTTCAGAGTTATCTCTCTTGTTCTGCATAAATTGACATAAGGCTGTTCATAGATTAAATGTCAGCCGACTATTAGTGGACCGATTAAAAAAAAATTTAAAATAATTTTTCCGAATTCAGACATTTTTTTGTTTAACCGTATTTCTTTCTTTTCTTTTTTTATTGAGTAAACAAACATTTTTCTTATCAGTCAGTGCAGTTTACTTGACAATGTATTCATATTTGATATTGGAGTATTAATGGTTATTTTTGTCAAGATCGTTTCAGTGTCAATTACTGAAATTAAAACAGAGCAGAATAGTGAAAAAAGTCCCTAAACATTCTTATGCTAATTGATCTCTTGTACATGTATTGAAATTTGCATCCTGTCAGCATCCAAGAACTAGAACTCTTGCACACTTCTTCAGTTGTGTCATAACGGAGGGGGTTACAGTAAACATATAACTAAACTCAAATTTTGAAAGAAAAGTCGTATGCAATCATTTAGACTTTATTAGAGTTCAAAAGTATAAGGGGTCTACTCTGACCAATGATTTTAGAACTGAACCATATGATTGCCATATTGCACTGAGCAGCCCTGACCTAGATCTTGTAGAGTACTGGCACCCTCATTGACAGTTTTCCGCTCCATTCATATTCTGTGGGGGAGTCCTGGCTTCAGCTGCTGGGTATCAGCTCTCAGGTGTTTGTTCACAGTAAGAAGCTGGCCACAAGCGGTGGTTTGTGTTTGTGTGTAATCAGTAGGTGTTAACCAGTATTGAGCCTTCCCATTGATTCCTAACATAATGCTTGCAGTGTTCGGAATGACGTAAATGGGACAGATTAAGTCAACATTTGGTGGTAGTTTGGCACAGAGCTTACTATGGGGCTACTGCTTAGTATAAGCATCAGCTGACACATATGTAAGAACTTCATTCATACACACCAACAAAAACCCCCGTCTGTATGCTCTCAGTGGAATTGTTCTAAATCCTTGCCTCTATTTCCTATGCATATATGTAAAGATTCCCAATACCTGTTAGAATTCATTAGATGAATTAAAGCCTACCTTGATCTTATTTCAAGTATGAATTCAATTAATTATTTTGCTTGGTACATCTGTACTTTTGAGTACATGTTAAATGGAATATATGTGTTTTTTCTTTCCAGCAAACAAATTAAAATTTAGTGAAATGGAAATTGATTTGCATCACATTGAGCACTGCTAACCCTGGCACCAGTCTTGTGAAAGAAATATTTTAAGTGTCAAACTTCACTGGTGCACACTTGGAAGCTCTTTGTTTTTTGAAAACCTGAAACATTAGTTTAGCACTCTGTCAGTGCTTCCAGTTACGCACATAGATAAAAATATCCAGGAAATTACATAAAAAGAACGCTGTTTACTGTATAAATATCTCTCTTTTAAACTCCTGTTGAAATTTTTCTGATAATCTTTCCCATCAAACACTGCATCCAGTAAACTTGTAACAAATGATTTAATTGGTTAATGCTTTACAGATGTTTTCAGATCTTTGTTGAATCTTTGTTTAAAGACTCCTGCAATTTCTTTAAAGACATTCTTCAAGAGTTGTTGATGAGAAAGTTTAAATCATTGAAAATTCATGATTGAGAAAAATTAGATATTAAGTGTAAGAAGTGCAATTACGGATTTCACAATCTGCACAATTTACCTTCTTTGAAGTCAACCAATGTTATGGATTCTCTTTAAGAAAAAAATTTTTCAAAGGAGTTAAGTTTTTCTTATTAACTAAAAGCTTGTGAGGTAGAGAAATGAAAGCAATCAAATCTCATTGATTTTTCGTTAGGTTGAGGTTTTTGTGTTGGAATTCTGTGGTCAGAATTCTTAGCTTCACTGTGTCAGGAACTGAGTGGAGGTCAAACTTGTGACAGGTAAAAAAAGAAATCTTTACTGTTCCTCGGTGACCAGGGAGAGAGTAATTTCAGATAAGCCAGCCTCTGTAACGACAGGTGAAAGAGGTGTCATAACACAAGCCCACCATACTAACAGTTAGTGGACGAAATGTCATAATAAAGCTGGGATATATATACTTCAATGGATGTAGTGGAGATCTTTACAAAGGTTCAAACATTTCTGAAGGTTGACAATTGAAACTGTTTTTTTTTCAATTTTTAAGAATTGAGAAGAAATAGAGAGGATTTACAGTTATTTTTAAGTGTTTTGACTTCCTGGCAGGGATAGACAAGTACTCCATTTGTATTTCCGGTGTGGTTCTCAAGTAGAAACTGTAGGTTGAGGACTTAGAACAGTAATCTTTGTGAGTAAAGTCATTTGTTAGGCTTGTCTATAGTAAAGGAAACCTGGATTCTGTGATAGTGGTATAGCACCGTGCCAGTCAGGATAAGCCCCAGTCAACAGCTTGTGGATGCCCAGCTCTGTGTAACTGGATAGTAATCCTGAAGTCTGAATTTTGTTATGCAGGTTCTAGAGTATCATACATAGTTAGAAGGACAAAGGATGTCGCACGTGTGTCTGGTATTGAGTATTCTACTTTACAGTGTTAAGTGAACATGCACTATTGCTGCAATAGTCTTCAGTGAAACTCACTTTGTGAACTTTAGATCTTTTTTCTGTGAATTCCTATGATTGAATAATTGGCTTTCCTGACTGTGTATGACGTCTTATATATTTATCCCGAGAGCATTGTTGTTAGGAAACGTTGAACAAAGCACTTCACGTTTTATGTTCAAGACTTTTCAACAAATGGGAAAGCAAATATTTTAAGTCAAATAAAAATGATTTTAAAAAGCACCAGGAGCCAAAGAATATAATTGAAAAGGTTAGTTAACTTGACGTCACAGCTTGTGACTTTATTGGGAGAGCTCGCTGCACAAATTATAACCTTGAGTTGTGACACCGCATATTTATCAATGAAAATCCCTACTGATTATGATTATGAGTCGGATGACATCTTTGATTCAGAAGTGGAAATGTCTACCAAGAAGCCGGGGAAGGTGAGAGATCACCACAAAATTCGGAGATGTTACAGCGAGGTAAGGTCGCTATGGAAACTCCATTTATTGAAATAATACTTGATATACGATTTTCTTATCTGACTTGCCATTTAATGAAGTTTGGAGTAGGTATAAATTCGATAAACTAGATATTGATCTTGAGCTTTTAAGGAGATAAAAAAATCTTGAGGGCATATTTGATGTGTTATTTTGTGTTTTCCTTGTTAAAGAGGAGAAAACTAAGGATGGCTATAGTATTTTTGTTGTCTGTTTGTTCCTGTCAGTCACTGTCAATTGTTCTTCCTAGATATTAAATTTAGTCTCAGAATGTGGGTTTGTTAAGAGCAAACACAAGGATAGTATTATGTTTATGTTTTACCTTGGTACCCTCTGAACCTTGTGAGAGAGGTTTGGTTTTTTGTCCCTGAATTGTCTGGCATTATGAGAGTACCACACTTCTCCTGTCTGAGACAACAGAAGGTGGGAATCAAGTACCAGCCATTTAGTTCCTTCTCTTCTTTGCACTAATTGACATTTTTGAGTTGTGTGAAAAACAGAAAAAAATCATATAAGTTGTAGGTGTGCTGTATTCTATAAGAACCTTACTTGTGGTGGTACAGCAAAATGCTGTGAGCACTGTTGAAGTGTAATGACAAAGGAACCTAGTGTTTGGATTAAATTCTTGTGTGAGACCCGGTATCAGTTTGTACAACCATTCTGGTCCAGAACTATTTAACAAGTGTCACAGAAGGTGTTTGATGAGTTTTTATGTTTTAAAACTGCGTAATAATTAAGTATTTGAATTTTATGTTTTTAGTGTGTTTTTGTTGTGGTTTTGGGTTATTTACTTGATGTCATGTTGGAGGGAATATCTCTTCCATCCAAAATCATATAAAGCCCATTTTATATACAGAACATGATTATAATTTACCACACTTTCTTCGCAGATTTTTGTATGTATTTGCTTAGTCGGTACTTAAATTCAGTAATTAAATTTCACAATCTAAAGCACAGGAAACATTATTTGGCAGGTAAAGGTGGCCATATTGGTCTTTTAGATTTTGATCCTGAAATGAATTGAATCAATCAGGAATTGCTTTGCACAAAAGTTAAAATGGCAGGAAGACTCGAATTCATTTCACAGATCTTAGTTTTGAGTTGCAATGAGTGAACCGGTTTTCTAAGATATGAATGAAATTGTAAAACTTGACTGAGGTGACCAGATGTAAGAGGTACATGTGATTTCTGTGATGTTCTCAGGAGGTTCTGTCTTCTATGGTATCCTGGTGATCAGAGTCTATGGACAACTACCCTGTTTATAAACAGTGGATTCAACTTCACTATCTCTAACACTGGGATCTCAAATACTTTGGATATCACACTCAGTTGAAGCACAGGAGTTTGCGTACATATCAATTGTGGCGGTCAGCCGGGTTCGATCGCCGGTGGCCAGATAGCTCAGTTGGTAGAGCACCTGACCGGAGTTTCAGGGGGCCCGGGTTCGAATCCCGGTCTGGTCCGCTGCATTTTCTCCTCTCCCGTTACATTTGGTGCCGTGCCATGCCCTGGAATTGACAGGTGAAAGACCTGCCAGGGATGAGCCTGGGTTGGGGTCTTTGGAGGGCCAAAGACCTTTAAGGAGGGAGGAATGTGGCGTCTCCTCTCCCGTTACACAATTATACCGAAATTTTCATTAAATAAGAAAAAAATACGTAAACGTGTTATTTTTATAGGTATAACGTATTTTTTTTATTTACCGAAAAGTTCGGCAAAATTGATAGGTATGCAAACTCCTGTGGTTGAAGTGATTTGGAAGTCCTATAGAACCAATCATTCTTATAAGTTTTTTTTTACCTCAATATTTTGAATTCTGGGATACATGTATCTTAAGAGTTTTTTATCCAATCGAGAGTGATATAACGAGGTTTTTCTAGGCATTACTTGGTGCTTGTTATTCTGTTTTGAGACCAAAAAAAAATTGCCTTGATATTAAATGCTTCTAACTCTTAAGAAGGGAATGTTGTGGCTGAGTAGGAAAGTCTCGTAATAATATTATGACGTCTTTACATCATTGGTGATGGCTGTTAATGAACCTCCTCTAAGCAGCTTACAAGTGTCACTTTAAGAGCATAAAGGTATTTTTTCTACTCTTTTTGTAAGTTCCCTCAAATACACACATGAAATATAGAAGACCATGGGCCAAGAAGTAATAACAGCTTATTCTGCCGTGATTAGCTGATTAATAAATTATGAGAGTCTGGTGCCTATTACAGCCAAGCATTTTGCAGAAGTATTAAAAAAAGGGGGGGGGGGTTGTCGATCACCTCAAACTGCTCATACCTCTCTCTTACCCATGACTTCTTGATAATGACGTCATTATAAACCAATCAAAGTAGTGGTTTATATTGGAATTGAATTTAACCATAAACAACAAATATTACTTAGACTTGGATTGGAAAATGAAAGGTTGCATAATTTTTTTTTTTTAAACTGCTTTACTCACATTGGTCTATATATTGATGAGATACAAAATATTTTCGTCTTAAACAACCAAGGTCAGAATTGGAGAGTATCATACATTTTGGCCGTGCTTTGTGAACTGTCTCGGATTGGATAATGAAAGGCTGCATCAAATGTTTTTTTCTGATTGTGCTTTACTCACATTGGTCAAATTCTAATGAGTTGCAAATATTCTCATCTCATGCAACCAGCTCAGTGGCCAGAATGGGAGAGTATCATACATATTTGGCCGTGGTTTGCAATGTTTTGGGGGGGGTCACACAGAGACTGAACACAAACTATTATTAAAGTGGTTTAATTTAATAATGTTCTAACAAATTAGAACCCTTAAAGAAAAATATCTTGGAGTAATGTTTGTTACTTTGTTATTCTGACGTGTAAATTGCTAATTTACTGTCATTTGAAGAAATTTTTCTCCCAGTTAGAGCAAGATGGTAATCTCATGTACTCTGATAATGGCTCACCATTAAGTCTAATCTTACTTTGAAATGTCATTGAATCTTTCATTCTGAAATTCTATAAGAATTGAAAAAAAGCCTAAGACTTCGTCCAACAGAGAACAAAATAGATAGGTAGAGATGTGAGACGATTACTGCCAATCAATTGATATCTATTATGTTATAGGGCTCGGGCCTTTGAGAATGAATTGGTATTTACGTCATTAGAAATATTTAATGTTAGGAATCATGGCACAATGTGCTCTGTCTGTATACAAAAGTCGGTTCACTCAGTCAAGCATGCTTTCTTCATTTAATTCTTTATTTAATAAAGCACTTATCAGAAATGCAAATCGCTGTAGATATCTACATGTACTCTACGGCCGACATTGACTTGTGCGGCAGCCGTGCCAAATGTTTTATAGAGAGGAATGAAACGAAGTCACAGCCAAGATTCTGTACGAGAGGTAGATAATTTTAATGCATTCACTGAGAGAGATTTTACTTTGTACCAAAGGAGACCCCTGTTCTTTGTAGAGATTATGTTTCAATCTAACCTATTCTTAGTGCTCTCTCTCCCTCTATGTTCTTTTTAGGGGGGAACATCTTAAGTACACCATTCAAGTAATCATTATAAAAAAATATATATATTTGAACTGCTTTTACGGGGTTACAGAACAGGTAACTTTGAGTAGGTGAAATGACATGAGGCAGATGAACAAAAAATTGTGTGAAAAATCTTATTTTAAGCGGGTATGGTAAAACTTGGGTCTGAATCCGCCATTAGAGGTTTGGCGTATTTTGTTATCTAGTCTGAGGACAGAGTCACGATATAGTCTGTGACAGCTCTTAATCACCTCGTTAGGTTTCAGTAATGGATCATTTTTTTCTTCTTTTTCTTCCACTGCATTGATTTGTGAATTACTTCCTGATAAATTATTTCGCGGAGAAATTACGGCCATGTGAGGTCAAGGTGAGTAGGTAGAGACAGTGGTCACTCTATAGAGCCCTAAATCTCTGTCTATACCCTGTATCCACAAAACCTTAATCTGGTAAATTTTTTGAAGATACAATTTTAGAGAGCTACAGAGATTTCTATGATTTACATCGGGAGTGAAGCACACTGAGAAACAGAATTTGTATCATGATTAATGTTGATCAGATTGAACAGTATTTGGGAATTTGATATCTGCTTGTTTTTTGTTGTTGCAGGAAAACTATAGTACTGTAATTTGATAAATTTTTTGCCACACTTTATATTTATGAGATTTTTGTGAAGAAATTTCCAGGAATTTTTTTTTTCTCTGTTCAAGTATAATTTGTAGGTTTATATGTGAGAGAGAACTTTTCAGATGGTACGTCTCACATAATTATACGTTAATTCACTTCTTACAAAAAAAATGTCTTGATATTGCAAATAAATTCATAGTATTTTTTCATTATTTTTCAATCATAAAAGTGAATCAAGTATACACTTAATTAAACGGGTCCTTAACTTTGTCCTTTCATATGTTTTATAATGAGATGAGTTTGTCACTGATTTGTAGTGAGTCTTCCGTATAAGGTACATTTTTCCTCTCACATCACATCCTCAGTCAGGACTACAATAACCCTCATCTTAATTCATGAAAATTAAAACTGTTGTCTGAAAACTATATGGATATTTTTTGCTTACTGTTTAACAGAAAAATGTCCAAAAATGGGCCTCATTTCTGAAATCATAATTATGACGTATATGGAAGTAGATGATTTAGTTTCTGTTGCAATTTGAGAGTGTACATCATTTTAATAAAATAAACACTTCAGGTACATGTACAAACAGTTGATAAATATAAATATACTGAAAACAGAGCTAGGTCACTAGTTGTTAGTGATGTCTAATTGTCAAGGTACCTCAGTGACCAGTATATAACACATGTGATTCCTTCTAGTGGTCTCCACGAGTTGGCCAGATACTTGTATTGATTCCTATGGAAATGCAGGGTTCCTGTTTCTTTGATAAGGACATTCAGTCTTAATAGGCGGACATTAGCAATGTAAATGGAAGTCCATAACCGAGACCCGCGGTGGTCTTATTGAAGGCTTAGATTTCTCAGCCCTCTAAAGGAATCTTCTCCGCGGAATGACAATTACTGCAAGCTTAGCTAAAATGTGACAGGTCTGCACTATAGAGTAGGATTAGAGTTACACAGGCTTGCAATAAAAGAGAATTACAGTCCGGTTTAGCAGGGTATCTACCAGATGTCTCTGGACACTGCCTGAAGAGGGCAAGCTACTGTGAATGTCCTCTATATGTACACCAAAACAGGATAATCATAGCAGTAAGACTTAATAGTCAGGTGTCATCTTTTCACTCCTTGTTAGTATGATATCCAACTAAGACCACTTACTCTGAGTATGAATTCAGGGTAAGATGGTTTTAGTTCAGGATACCACACTTACAAGATGAAAGGTTACCAGCTAGAGCCATGTTACTCCAAGTTAAGGATAAGGTGGGCAATGAGGCCTTGGTTTACTACTAGCTTAGCAGAATATTAAAATTATGTTGGCCCTCCTTATGGTTGATAGCCCGCAATCTGGCAGAAGACTTTTCTGTCACACACTTACCCTTATATAGCTTAGCATGTTTAGTCATTAGTTCTAAATTTTGTATATCTTTACAATCTTTAAAAGTTGAGCAAATGTTCGATTTACAGTGACACAGTATATTGTTCAAGAGATGACTTCATGGTTACAGACTAGAAGCTTCTAACTAATTTTGGGGTGCTTCACTTTAGCATTTATATCACAGTGTACCAGGTATTACCCAGAAGCTTCTCTAGGATGTGAAGAGTGAATGCATTGAAATCTTTGTGTTCTTTTTCTGGCACTATGTGATTAATCTCATTCTTTCATTTAAAAAAAAAACTGCAGTACTGGTAAATAGGCTGTTATTTTGCAGCTCTGTATAAATCATGATAAAACTTGAAATGAAAAATTTGTTACAGCTGTTGCTTATGGTGGGTTGGATACAGTATTGATAAGAGAGAGTGGCTGTATAGTGTAAGACTATGTAATGTGTTAATCCTACTCACTTGATTTCCACCACACACTGACACAATATGACATCAAGTAATGCCTGTCACATCTTGACTTCAGTCACAGAAGTCGTCAGATTAGTCCTAAGCCTCCTCTAAGAAACCACCTACAGATTGTCAATCATATGCCCCTACCACCATACTAGTTTTTTGTCTGATATATATTGTCCAAATGCAAATAATTCTATTAAATTCATAGTATGTCATTTTAAACATTTTATAATAACAAATGACAGATATTTATATTTTTATCAACAAGAATGTTGTGCATCTTTTATTTCATGTTGTGAATTCAGTGAAATGTATCTTTTGATTTTTGTTTGTTTATATTTTGAAATTTTAAATTATTGTCACTTGTATAGATTACATATACTTTATACCTTCCCAGAATTTCAGACTATTTTCAGTAGAGAGTATTAAAACTGTTCCTTTTTGGTTTTTCAGAGTTCCTCCAGTTTTGAGTCGGCTATTCTCGGCGAGGCTCACGGATTGATCACGGACATGTTGGCGGACCAATCCCTGCCCTTGAACATTGTCAGTGGTCTCCGCACACTCAGCAATCTCCTGAAACCTCCGGAGAGCCACTCCTCCTTCCACAAAACCAGAGTGAGCCCACTCGTCTCACTGACCGAGTCTACCAACTATGGTTCTGACACGGAGGAAAACCCCTACACCGGGGAACGACCTTCAACCAAGGTCAGCCAGGCAATGTTTAAATCACATAATTCATTCATATTGTTAATTTTTACTGTAACTATATGTCTTAATTATTGTTAACTCTAAAAGAATATAAGTTTACTGTATGAGTTTTCTTTCACACTTTGTTTGAGCAGCAGTTTTATTGCTTTAGGTATATATCTGTGAACCTTTAACAAAATATCTAACAAATTGACAAAAAGAATTCCAATTCTCCAAGAAACTATTCAATAGCAGGTTACAAAATATCTCACATTTACTAAGAAATACACAAGAGTTGCCAAAAGATTTTTTTCTTTACAAGCCAACGGGCTACAATACATTTACACAAATACCGTATATACTCGCCTATAAGTCGTTTTTTTGGGAGTTAATCTCTAGTCTTAAACTCTTTGTCCGACTTATAGGCGAGCTATTAAAAGTATGGTTTTATATAAGGTCAGTTCGTCTGATATATAAGCTTATTAAATGCAATCGACTTATAGGCGGACATTTTTCTCATTGGTCATTTTTATCATTCAGTCACTTAAGGAATCTGATATACTTGCTGATTTACACCTTCGAGTAAAAATTTGCATTATTTTATCTCCTTAGTTGATTGTAAAAAAAAAAAAAGAACAAAAAATTAATTACAAAAGAACATAATTACTAAGCAGTAGATGGACGCATGTGGGGATTTTTTTCTCATAGTAATCAGGGATAGGTTTTAATTCCTGACGTCATTCTCTGACACTGTATCAACATCAGAACAGGAGGCTGTTCACCTCCTCTTTGTCTGCAGTCTTTGTCATTAAGTCCTCATCTCACATACGGCACCAGCTAAGGGACCTCCATGTTGCTCCAGATTCGTCACGGCCCAAACTGCCGGCTGTCTAGCGGGTCATTAACCTCCGCTACCACACAAAAATTAGGTGCTGTGCATTTGTCAGAATTGAAGAGCTTGTTGACATTTTATATATATTAATATATAATTTTTTTTCATCACATTTGAGCAGCGTTGGTTGCTGGTTATGATGTATCAGTTTCTGAGACCATTGACCTTACATCTCATAGGTCCACACTGATCTGTGACCATGTAGAGAAAAGATGCTGAGGTTTCTGTTTTGTCACATAGAGTTTAGTGGTTCTGGGAGGTAGCTTTTGAATGCTGATAATGTTTGTTTGTTTGAAGTTTTTATCCATAAGAACATTGTTGTTCACACCTTGGCCATTCCTCGATTTATTTGATTAAACAGTCAGGTGCTTTGATTAGAAAAAAATAAATATGTTTACCATTGTCAAGATCTCTGATTTGCTGGTAATCGGTGGTGAATTTGCCTTCCAGGGTTTCTATCTATATTTGTGAAGCACAGTCTTGATTCAGCTTTCCAATCATGTCTGTAGAATCAGTAGCATGTTTTGCATGAAGAATAGCATCGTAGTAGGTCTATTTTAAGTCTAGCTCCCAAGATTTTGTTTACACTTTTTCCCTGTTAATGAAAAAAAGTTTAAAGATTAAAAGTTCTCTGAGAAAATAGATTGTTGAAGGCCTTGGAAAGTGCAGAGGTTTCAATGGTCCCATAACAGGAAGGTCTAGGCTTGACTACCTGATGTACAAAAGTTGCTTATTTAGTTAAAATAGAACCAAGTCTAGACTTTCAATGGAGGGACAGAAGCTCTGGATGAATGGAATCTCTCCTCTGATGATGTATGTAGACAGGTTTTGTCGAGTTGATGAGCAGCACATGTTGCTCAGTAGCACCATGGCTATTGATGTTGCTATAGCTATTGAGAACTGAAAATAGCGTATTCTTATGGCTTATTCCAAACAAAAGGTAGAGATTCTGTAGTTCTGTAGGGGGGGAAAAATCACTGTGTGCAATACGCCTTACTCCAATTCTCTGTAGTGGTATAATATCGTTGAATCACATTGTATGTGATAATATAAATGTTAGACATAGGAACTAATAAAAACTATTGTAATTGTTCTAACATGTTCACATCCCATATTTATTCACCTGCAAAGGACAAAATACAATACTCTTTATCTCCATTAATTTACAGTGGTTTTTCTATAATTTCTTAAAAATTAATAACCACTTTTATATACTGGTATTTGATTTTTTGAATTAGGAAAATGTTTCTTGGATGTGAAAGTTATAATATGGATTTTATTTCAAGGACACTTTGATTCAAGTATACTTTTCCCCTTTTTTCTTTGTGAGAATATAAAAACTCATGGTTTTACGTCACAGCGTGAATTATGACACTGTGACCCCCTTGTCTTCCTCAATACTTCACGGTACTACTACACTAGTACAAGTACTGAGTTATTGTTTTATTCGTTGTAGGTTATACACGACAGACGTCTGAAGGAAAATGTCGACATGGCGGAGGACGCAGACGAAGAGGATGAGAGCGAACTAACGGCGGAGGAAGTGGATGGCAAAACTTCCGTCACATCGCCCAACGCCAATAGTGTCAATCTTCCGTGGGAAATCGAAAATATTGACGATTGTGAACATTTACATATACACAGACTTAATGAATGGGATTACCCCATATTTGACTTAGCCAATCAATGTAGTGATACTATTCTTAGCAAGGTGAGTTGACATTTTTATAAGTGAGTTCTTTTGATGATTATAGTTCTATGTTTCTTTAAAATGTTGATAAAAATTTCTGCTAGGTTAAGAAACTGTACATTTTAATAAGGGTTGGAAACATGAAGTACATGCAGGAATTTGTAGTGGTGTACGTTGGTTGTCATGTTTTTATGCTCGATTGCTGCAAATCTTTGATTTACTGTTGTGGGACAACATTGTTAAAATGGATAGGGCATGCATTTAAGTCACGCAAAAAAATTGACCTAGTAGCTTGATAATAAACCTGACTCAGTGAAATGGTCAATTAGCATTGACAATTTCTCAGTGCTCGTTAAAATTCAAATTATTTTCCTCAATGCTGTATTATCATAAACAAGATTTAATGATATTGTAATTGTCGGTGTTATACACCTGAGTGATGTTAGAAGCTGTTTGATAATTGGTGAAAACATTTGGAGTGTATTATTGATATGAGATGTGTAGAAGAGATAGAATGAAATGCACCTTATCAGCTAAACTGTAAAGTAGAGAACATGTACTTTAAGCTAATGCTTTTCACGGAATTTCCATTGATATATTTTTTTCTGTTTCTCTGTAGGAGTTTATAAAAACTGCATGAAAGAAAAAAAAACAACAATTTTTTGGCAACCACCCCACACACGAATCTCCCTCCCATCTCTATTTAGATCTGATCTTTGTTAATTAACAGTCACGACTTTATCCTATGAAGTTTCATTTCAATTTCTTCTCTCCATCATTGCCATAGTGATGTTACTATGCCATTGACCTAGTTCTGAAGAAGATGAGTGATAACCATTACTGTTTCATCTGTAAGAACATGTCTGATGGCTTGCCTGTACTCTAATATGGGGGCATGATAAATATGACAGAATCTTGATATCATTCTGATATCACCCTTATAAATCAGATATTAAGAGAGAAAGAAAGAGAGAAAGATGGGTTAAATATGTTTCATTTCAAGATTATCATGATTAGTTGCAGATCCTTTATCATGATGTAAGACAAATTTTGTTCAGTGTTTACAATTTCCTATGTATTTTGATATTATAAAGATGTTACAAAAACTCTTTGAGTAATATTTGGCATTGATTTTTGAAGAGTTCAGTGTATCTGAGACAAAACATAGGAAGTAAAGCCACAATGTGAGATGATGTAGGAATTGTTATGTTTAGTCAGTATTAACAAATGTTTTATTGTATATGGACGTGTTGTGTGAGGCACTGATGTAATGATTTGTGTTTGTCCCTTTTCAGAAGTCCAGGCGGAGTCTCCCCCCGAGTCTGATTCGTAGGATGTCCACCAGCACGTGGACTACCACCACCTCAGCTACGGGCATGCCGACGTTAGAACTGGAGCCCTGTAGGATCCGCAGTTCCAGCTTCCGTCACAACCGGGATGGAACTCCGGGATCTAGTCCCGTCGGGAGTCGCAGCAACTCCCCGTCTCCAAGCTCTCCAACTGTGGTCCTATCAATTCCCAAATCCCGATCCTTCTCACTGGTCACTCCCACTCCCATCGGAGGATCGCATCCCAAGCGACCGACGAGGAAGAGTGTCACTTCTAACATGGGGACTGAAGTAAGTGGCATCTCCAAATCATCAGATTACAAACAACTCAGTCCATTGGTTAAAGATGAACTGGATTATGCTCAGGAAAAGGGGGACAAAAGGTCCACTAATTCGGCTTCATTTCGCAGAATTAATATGACTTCTGATTACGAGAGTAATGACTCCCCTAATTCTAGTGACCATAGTGATAATGTGACTGCTTATGATGAAGTGGCAGGGTCACCCCCTAAGAAGGTTATTTATAGCCATGGGACTACATCTAGTTCACAAAAGTCATGGGTAAGTCTGTGGCCATGTTCACTGTATCTCTCTGTACTCAGGAGCACTCTGCATTACCTGCTTGCTGAGCAAGTTCACATTCATTCCACTCTCATAAAAAATTCTTGTTTGGATCGAAAACTGTCAACATTTGAAACTAAGAAATGCTTCAAAACAATTTATAAGTAGATGCTTTATTTCATTCTTATTTAAGATATATATTTTGAGAAAAAAATTGCATAATGTTAAAATAGGGCTCATTTTGGAAGTAAATTTATTTGCCCATCCCTCATAATGAAAATTTTCAGGTAAATTCATAGCAAAAAAAAGCAGTGGAATGAATGACAGAACTTGTGTATTTGTACCTGGTCTCTTTTAACTGTCAGCTTAGGAGCAGAAACAACTAATTCTGATGCAGATGAATGAAGTTTGTACTCCGTAGTCCTGAGTAACAAGTCACCCAAACTCTAACCCTCACCCCCTTCTTTCTCTGTCATTTCCTCTGCATCATTATTGGGTCAGCCAGTTTGCTTTCTTTTAATCTCTTGCTAGAGCTATACATATGTAGATTTGTAGTATACATTTGATGTCCTATGTAGATTTAGAAAGAGAGCATGTCTGTGTTATAAGAGTTTTTAAATCTCTCAGCTTGTTTTGGTGCCTGGGAACAGGATCCTTTGATAATTCCAAGATTTCTGAGCATGACAAGGTGGTCAGCTGTGCTGGAAGAATTTCATTTAGTCAGATAACCATGTGGTACAGGCATCTTGTTGTGAAGACAACATGTTTATGTACCTCGAAACATGTAAACAAAATTATTGGCATATTCTGATACCGGTAGATACCATCATATATATAAACACCATCATATAAACACAGGCAAATAGTTGTCACAACATTTAGTTATTAAATGAAGAATAAGGAGAATTCTAAACAAAATCATTATAGGTATTCCAACATTGCTGACGATGGATTCAACCAGTGGTCCACATTATCAAGTGCAGCCCCCCTACACCCCGATACTTAATCTAGTGTTGTAAATCTATGTGAAGGACTCTGGTGACATAACGCAAGCAGTTGATTAAACATTGTAAAACCTCGACATACCTCACACTGATATTCTGTGGAGATCGATGATGGAATCTTGGGCTAGCTGAGAGTTTGTTTGTGTCTTTGTCAAGTGTTTTGTTTATCTGTTTGTTGGTATTGGCAGTAGCATCTGATTACACAAACACCAAAAAAATAAGACAATGTTCAATGATTTTATAATATCAATATCGGATAGCTTTAAAAGGAGGATGGTTTGAAGGAAATAGAAAAAAAAATTTATGCAACAAATGTATACATAACTCTTTATAGCATAAAACTGATATTCATAGGAAACGTGGAAAAGAGTAGAAAGATACTGACAATTAGATGAGTTTAAAAACATAGAGATTATGTAATGACTGTTCCTAAATCCTTGTGAATCTGAAGGTAAGCTGAGTAAAGCAGATTACAGAGGTTCTGTGGGCGGAGAGCTGACAGAGAAGACTTAACACCAAATGATGATTGTATCATCACATAGAGAGCTGGCTGCCGTTAGCTCAGGATTTATCGCTTCCTGAGATAAGGCAGGTATAAGACATAGTAATGTGTAAGGTGAATAATCGACTCTCGTTAATTAATATCTCCCAAAAAATAAAAGGTAGCCACTGGGAACGGATACTATTGCAAAGCGGAAATGATCAAGTGAAAGACACACGACAGGTATACGTGTACTGTCTGAGGGTGGAAGTCGGGCTCTGGGGGTAGTGTAATGTCAGGGTTAGATTTGTCCTGGCCTAGGGTAATCCAGCAATGATGGATTATAGGATTGTGTGTTGTTCAACATTTATCTCTATTATCTAGTAGAAATGGAATAATGGAGAAAGAAATTACCCCCAAAAAACCTCTCCTTCCTTTTTCTGTAGAAGTTAATGATAGTTAATTATTGGGTGTTACTATTGGATGCTGAGGGCACTACAACAAACATCTAGCATACAGTCACTGTTAAGTCATTGTTTTACAGAAAAATATTCATAACACCCCAAGAACATAAGTTAATTTCTGCAAATCTACACTGAGCCTTCTCCTCCAAAGAAAGATTCAGGACCCTGATCTTAGTATGTAGAGCATGCCGCAATGATCCCAGACAGAGTGCAGTATCTGATATTGTCCTTTCAGTCAATAGATGATGACAATCTACATTCCACATACAGTATAATTTGATGATGACAGACCTTATAGGCATTTGTCTAGATCAATCAGTAAATAAATTTAAATCTGGATGCAAAATTTTTGCTTTAGTGTTGTTTTTTTGAAGACATATAAATCATTTTTTAAAAATTCAATAATCCTCCATTTCCACATGTTTAAAATTCAAGAGGATAACCTTCCTGTTCCAGTATTATCTGTATTACCTTATGTAACACTGATACACCTACATCAACATATAAAACAAAACTCTGCAAGTAGTTAACAAGGAAAGGAGGAAGTCAAGGAGACATGTGGAAATTAATTGTTTCCTTGTCTGGTAATATACCTTAGGTTTTACGAAAATCTGAAGATGACTTTGTAGAGCAAAGGATATCACACAAAATAATTTTGTAAATACACCAATCAAAATGCGAAGTCAGACAAAAATCATTTTTCCTAATTAAATACATGTATTGTCATCAAGTGAATCAGAAATATGTTAAGACTGAAACTATTTTAACAGAATTTTTTTTCTTCTAAATTCTGAGTAAATTGTTAAAGTGTTGATTTGAAAAATAAAAATAAACATATGAAATTCATGAAAAAAATCATTTAAATCATTTTTCACCAATATATACAGCAACATAGAAAAAAATTTATAATCTTGAATGGAATTTTTAACAAACTAATGGAATACTATAGTAAAGTACATGACATATAACACGATCACAGCATGAATGGACCATCCAAAGTGTGAACTTTTTTGGCAAATATGTGACCTAGAATGCCTACTAATTACATCTTTCTCAGTCGGAATCATAAATCGCATGTGTGAAAAATGACAGGCTTTTTTTTTTTAAATATCATTTTGACGGTATTTTTTTTAGAGTGATGTTTCATCTTTACATATGATCTATCCAAGCTGTCAGCATATTTACATTGCTGAAATCACAAATGCCATTAACTGATGGCTATCATCCATTATTCTGAGAGGGTTACAGAACTGAGGGGGGACAGTTAGGACTGTAATTAGCTGGACTACGATTTCTGTCTGGGGTTTGAACTCTGAGAACACAGTGCCATGTTTTATAGGTACTGATTAGCACAGGCGAACCTACTTACACTTAGATAGGTACTTAGTCTCTATAGACATAGCATTAACAAAACACTAAAATTGAGAACCTATCTAAAATTGAGAACATATACAAACAGACATGGAAAACTTAAAAGATTATAACCACAGGTGAGATAGATAGGGGTGAGTCTATCAAATGATCAAAGGACAGATAAGTCAACTAAGTACAAGGCTAACATTTATACAAAAAACTTTCGAAGGCCTTTCAATTCTGGTCCAAAATTATTGAATCTTTCAAAAAGGTAAAATTTTTAAAAATGTGATTAGAATTTCAATTTCAAAAATCTGAAATGCAAGTTATTAATTAATCTATCAAATAAAACTCACAGAAGTTTTTAACACTTCAGTTAAAGGAAACCTGGATTCTGTGATAGTGGTATAGCACCGTGCCAGTCAGGATAAGCCCCAGTCAACAGCTTGTGGATGCCCAGCTCTGTGTAACTGGATAGTAATCCTGAAGTCTGAATTTTGTTATGCAGGTTCTAGAGTATCATACATAGTTAGAAGGACAAAGGATGTCGCACGTGTGTCTGGTATTGAGTATTCTACTTTACAGTGTTAAGTGAACATGCACTATTGCTGCAATAGTCTTCAGTGAAACTCACTTTGTGAACTTTAGATCTTTTTTCTGTGAATTCCTATGATTGAATAATTGGCTTTCCTGACTGTGTATGACGTCTTATATATTTATCCCGAGAGCATTGTTGTTAGGAAACGTTGAACAAAGCACTTCACGTTTTATGTTCAAGACTTTTCAACAAATGGGAAAGCAAATATTTTAAGTCAAATAAAAATGATTTTAAAAAGCACCAGGAGCCAAAGAATATAATTGAAAAGGTTAGTTAACTTGACGTCACAGCTTGTGACTTTATTGGGAGAGCTCGCTGCACAAATTATAACCTTGAGTTGTGACACCGCATATTTATCAATGAAAATCCCTACTGATTATGATTATGAGTCGGATGACATCTTTGATTCAGAAGTGGAAATGTCGACCAAGAAGCCGGGGAAGGTGAGAGATCACCACAAAATTCGGAGATGTTACAGCGAGGTAAGGTCGCTATGGAAACTCCATTTATTGAAATAATACTTGATATACGATTTTGTTATCTGACTTGCCATTTAATGAAGTTTGGAGTAGGTATAAATTCGATAAACTAGATATTGATCTTGAGCTTTTAAGGGAGATAAAAAAATCTTGAGGGCATATTTGATGTGTTATTTTGTGTTTTCCTTGTTAAAGAGGAGAAAACTAAGGATGGCTATAGTATTTTTGTTGTCTGTTTGTTCCTGTCAGTCACTGTCAATTGTTCTTCCTAGATATTAAATTTAGTCTCAGAATGTGGGTTTGTTAAGAGCAAACACAAGGATAGTATTATGTTTATGTTTTACCTTGGTACCCTCTGAACCTTGTGAGAGAGGTTTGGTTTTTTGTCCCTGAATTGTCTGGCATTATGAGAGTACCACACTTCTCCTGTCTGAGACAACAGAAGGTGGGAATCAAGTACCAGCCATTTAGTTCCTTCTCTTCTTTGCACTAATTGACATTTTTGAGTTGTGTGAAAAACAGAAAAAAATCATATAAGTTGTAGGTGTGCTGTATTCTATAAGAACCTTACTTGTGGTGGTACAGCAAAATGCTGTGAGCACTGTTGAAGTGTAATGACAAAGGAACCTAGTGTTTGGATTAAATTCTTGTGTGAGACCCGGTATCAGTTTGTACAACCATTCTGGTCCAGAACTATTTAACAAGTGTCACAGAAGGTGTTTGATGAGTTTTTATGTTTTAAAACTGCGTAATAATTAAGTATTTGAATTTTATGTTTTTAGTGTGTTTTTGTTGTGGTTTTGGGTTATTTACTTGATGTCATGTTGGAGGGAATATCTCTTCCATCCAAAATCATATAAAGCCCATTTTATATACAGAACATGATTATAATTTACCACACTTTCTTCGCAGATTTTTGTATGTATTTGCTTAGTCGGTACTTAAATTCAGTAATTAAATTTCACAATCTAAAGCACAGGAAACATTATTTGGCAGGTAAAGGTGGCCATATTGGTCTTTTAGATTTTGATCCTGAAATGAATTGAATCAATCAGGAATTGCTTTGCACAAAAGTTAAAATGGCAGGAAGACTCGAATTCATTTCACAGATCTTAGTTTTGAGTTGCAATGAGTGAACCGGTTTTCTAAGATATGAATGAAATTGTAAAACTTGACTGAGGTGACCAGATGTAAGAGGTACATGTGATTTCTGTGATGTTCTCAGGAGGTTCTGTCTTCTATGGTATCCTGGTGATCAGAGTCTATGGACAACTACCCTGTTTATAAACAGTGGATTCAACTTCACTATCTCTAACACTGGGATCTCAAATACTTTGGATATCACACTCAGTTGAAGCACAGGAGTTTGCGTACATATCAATTGTGGCGGTCAGCCGGGTTCGATCGCCGGTGGCCAGATAGCTCAGTTGGTAGAGCACCTGACCGGAGTTTCAGGGGGCCCGGGTTCGAATCCCGGTCTGGTCCGCTGCATTTTCTCCTCTCCCGTTACATTTGGTGCCGTGCCATGCCCTGGAATTGACAGGTGAAAGACCTGCCAGGGATGAGCCTGGGTTGGGGTCTTTGGAGGGCCAAAGACCTTTAAGGAGGGAGGAATGTGGCGTCTCCTCTCCCGTTACACAATTATACCGAAATTTTCATTAAATAAGAAAAAAATACGTAAACGTGTTATTTTTATAGGTATAACGTATTTTTTTTATTTACCGAAAAGTTCGGCAAAATTGATAGGTATGCAAACTCCTGTGGTTGAAGTGATTTGGAAGTCCTATAGAACCAATCATTCTTATAAGTTTTTTTTTACCTCAATATTTTGAATTCTGGGATACATGTATCTTAAGAGTTTTTTATCCAATCGAGAGTGATATAACGAGGTTTTTCTAGGCATTACTTGGTGCTTGTTATTCTGTTTTGAGACCAAAAAAAAATTGCCTTGATATTAAATGCTTCTAACTCTTAAGAAGGGAATGTTGTGGCTGAGTAGGAAAGTCTCGTAATAATATTATGACGTCTTTACATCATTGGTGATGGCTGTTAATGAACCTCCTCTAAGCAGCTTACAAGTGTCACTTTAAGAGCATAAAGGTATTTTTTCTACTCTTTTTGTAAGTTCCCTCAAATACACACATGAAATATAGAAGACCATGGGCCAAGAAGTAATAACAGCTTATTCTGCCGTGATTAGCTGATTAATAAATTATGAGAGTCTGGTGCCTATTACAGCCAAGCATTTTGCAGAAGTATTAAAAAAAGGGGGGGGGGGTTGTCGATCACCTCAAACTGCTCATACCTCTCTCTTACCCATGACTTCTTGATAATGACGTCATTATAAACCAATCAAAGTAGTGGTTTATATTGGAATTGAATTTAACCATAAACAACAAATATTACTTAGACTTGGATTGGAAAATGAAAGGTTGCATAAAACTAGGGTCAATGACAGCCAATCAATTAGCTTATAATTGGTCATTCAATCATGTCAGACCCAAGTTTTCTCTCAATGATATAAAATTCATTTCTTTGGAAGATGACTTTTTTGTTGAAGGATTGGCTAAGCGTATCAGCCAATTTCTTGTGGCCCATGAAGAAAGCTGGCTTCTAAAATGCTGAACTAGGATGGAAAAAATTTGCCAAACTATATGAAATGTGAAGCTTATAGAGCGAGATAAGATATTTCAGGATAAGTTAAGATTTCTTTGTCATCACTATTGGCTTTTCTGTAATCATCAATCAGTTCAAACAAGAATAAAGGCATAAATATTCCATAGGAGTAGCATAGAGTATAGGGCTGGTACTGAGAATATATCAAATCAAACAAAAACATCTACTGTTGAACTCTATATCTCACATAACCATGTATAATGTCTGAAGAAGTTGGAAGAGAACAAGACTTGTGCTGAGAATCAAACAAAAACATCTATTTCTAATTATAACAAAAGTACACAACTTTATGGCGCACAAACTAAAAAGAATATATATCTATCAAGTGTTATCTTTGAATTGCTCAATGGTTCCAGCAAAGACTCTTTTGTGGTGAGTGCAAGGGGTGCATTACTTTGGTAGATAGTCAGATTTTGACAGCTAATTCAGCAAACTTCAGAAAATGCCTAATACATTATATCATTCTCAGCACTTGACAAATCTCAATTTTTTCATTCAATTTTTCTCCCAACACAACTTCAAAATAAAAACATAGCACCAGCGTTTCCATTCTTTTTTACAAACCAATCACAAAAATATTTCTGAGTTTACTTATCATGAAATTACAAGTAGCCAGTTTAAGAGATAACTTATCAGGAAATCATCTCAAACAGATTCCAGCAAAATAATTGGAATATTTCTGACTACAACAATTCAGGCAAAAGTTAACAGACAAAGTTAAAAAAGTTAAAAGATATGGAAAATAAAAGAGATGAACCTATATTGATGAATTGTTACATGTAGAAATGAAATCTGTTTTAGTTGCAGGGCTGAATCTAGCACTTAACTGTAGCAATAAAAAAAACTGTAGAAAACAAGATACATAGTCACTCCTACAATAAATATCCAGATAAGAATTACGTCACACAGTATACACTTTGAATATAAATATCCAGAGTATGTGAAGTTAATCTTCAATGAATACTAAATAAAATACAACATAATGGATAACAGTTTCAAATACATTTTACGGCCCATCTCTTGAGATGAGCGACCCCCTTACACCCCTCCCCCTGTTTAAATGGTAGTAGAGATTAGATCTTAACCTGAGTTAAAGTACCCGAATCTTACCTTACAACCCAACCTAAGTAAGTACCTGAATTGTACCTTACACCCCCTCCCCCCCTGTTTAAATGGTAGTAGAGTTAGATCTTCACCTAAGTAAGTACCTGAATTGTACCTTACACCCCCTCCCCCCCTGTTTAAATGGTAGTAGAGTTAGATCTTCACCTAAGTAAGTACCTGAATTGTACCTTACACCCCTCCCCCTGTTTTAATGGTAGTAGAGAATGGATCTTCACCTGAGTAAGTACCTGAATCATTCCTTACACCCCCTCCCCCCCCCTATTTTAATCATAGTAGAGTTAGATCTTCACCTCAGTAGATACCTGAATCCTACCTTACACCCTTTTCCCCTGTTTTAATGGTAGTAGAGTTAGATCTTAACATCAGTAAGTACCTGAATTGTACCCCCCCCCCTGTTTTAATGGTAGTAGATTTAAATCTTCACCTGAGTAAGTACCTGAATCGCTGGATGACCCGTTGCGTGAGAACATGTTAGTACTGGTGTTGACCTGGGTGAAGCCTGGGATGGGCTGGGTGGTGAGGTAGAACACCCCGTGTAACACATCTGTGGCATGTATTCGATTATGATCTGAAAAAAAAACATACATTTATATAGGTATAACCTTCAATCTACTTAAATCTCCAAATAAAGTTTTTGATATCTAGTAAATATATACATATAGTTATATTGCTCTGTTTGTCAAATCAACTAGAAACTTAGAAAAATATTATTTGAGTAAATTTTTTTTTCCTTTTTTAAGTTGACCAACAATAAGATGTTGGGGCTCCAATCGTCATGAAATGCTAACATTGAATTGTGACTGTTTCCTGTATTCTATGGTCCACAGTAGTGTACTTACATGGTTTATCTCGATATCCTTTTTCTAATGCATGGAAGTAATGTAAAAAGGGTGCAACAGGAATCCGGAATGTCTCAAATAATCCCACCTCCAGAAATAATTTATACCCAACCTGTCAAGGCAAACTTTACTCATTATCACAACTTTATATAGTTACTGACAATTACTTTTATTATATTCTGAAGAGTGACATTCATCTGATTTTTCTCAGGATAGTCAACAAATCCAAATTCATGTACTCTAACCAATCAAAAATCTGCAATGGTTATGCTTTGTTGACTTTCAAGACAATTTTTCAAACTTAAAGATTTTAAAATATCAACATTTTAAAGAAACATAGAACTATAATCATCAAAGGAACTCACTTATAAAAATGTCAACTCACCTTGCTAAGAATAGTATCACTACATTGATTTGCTAAGTCAAATATGGGGTAATCCCATTCATTAAGTCTGTGTATATGTAAATGTTCACAATCGTCAATATTTTCGATTTCCCACGGAAGATTGACACTATTGGCGTTGGGCGATGTGACGGAAGTTTTGCCATCCACTTCCTCCGCCGTTAGTTCAGAAGGCCTTTCAATTCTGGTCCAAAATTATTGAATCTTTCAAAAAGGTAAAATTTTTAAAAATGTGATTAGAATTTCAATTTCAAAAATCTGAAATGCAAGTTATTAATTAATCTATCAAATAAAACTCACAGAAGTTTTTAACACTTCAGTTAATTTTTTTTCTAGGTAGAGATAATGTAGCCTAAAATATTGACTGAGTCTGTGTCTTATGAGCTTATGAATCTCCTTCTAACCCGGTAGGAGCTATAATTGCCAGATTAGGTTCTGTAGAGACTTATCATTAGCTGACCTTGGGGGAGACTCTCTTGTCTTACCATGTAATACGCCACCTCTTCATCAATGAAGCAGCAGTGGTGATCGGAGGTCTGGGTGCCTTTGTCCTTGCGGAACATCATTGTGACTTATAACCTCCACATAGCCAAAAAAATAATAATCCAATTTCTTTAAGAAAAAAAAAATCACTAAATCCCAAAGCTCTTTCACAAAATCAATGTTTCACACGGCTGCTACCAAAAAAAATTTCATCTAAACATCCTCTTCATTATCTGAAGGAAAAAATCAGGGAGAAATTCTTGTTAGCACTACGGCATCTGAATAGGTTTTTTTTTCATTCCTCAGAAAGTCAGAATAACTTCTGGCATGAAGTCAGGGATTTCTGTGATAAAAGATGGGTTCGTTTACTCAGGTGAGTTCTGGCAAGACTCTTCAATCAACAGGTGATTCAATGTTTTCTGTCTCTTGTTATAAAGGTGACCACTAACAGCAGACCAGTCTCTCACTGCTCATCCTACTCAATATAAATACAGGTTTTGTTTTGGTTGTTATGAGGAAGTGTACAGTGAGAGGTTTTGCTGGGACATGACATCTCGGTTGGGTCACAGACAGCCCTGTGTTATAATCCCACGATGACCTCTGAACCATAACTGATGGACATAATAAATATTACAACTCCATAAGCCAATGGTAAGTGACCAGTGCGTTATGCCTATCTAGGTATATACATCACAGCAAGTTCGTCAGAAACCTAAGTGACATGCAGCGAAATCAATCCCAATGCTTTCCACCAATCACTGTTCAGCCCCTCCTGAAGATTTAAACACCCTTAATGTTTTCTGCAGAAGTTAATTCACAAAGCAACAGATATGTAATTAAGTTTTCAATGACAGATATTTTATGGTAAATAACTACATCTGCACAGAATACCGATTGATTTTGAAGTGTCCTTGAGGAAATTTAAACCGTTGACGCTTACACATTTACTGAATTGAAGAACACAATCTATATCCAACACATCCCAAACATGGTAGCATTCTTTTAAAAATGATATCAAACATCCGTTATTACATCTATTGGTTTATTGACAAAAAATGATTGAAGTCTGATTGCTGTTCTGCTGAAGGTTACAATGAAGTGACTGTGATGAAGGAGATTGCGTAGTTTCAAGTAGATTGTTACCGACTGGCTGTAGAAGTTCTTGTGGAAATAGACTCATTCAACAAAATGACACACTTAACTGTTTCACAAACAAGCTATAAAAGTTTGACTAAGAAGTATACAGTAATGAGGTCATTAATGAAAACAAGTCTGTGATTTGTAAACATGTGTCCCTGGCTTCAATAGGTTTGTTAGCTGTAAGATTGGATGTCATAGGCAAGTGCATACGTGCTGGATGGCATCTGTTTCAATTTGTTGGAGAAATTGGAGCCTGTTTTTCTGCTCTTACTATCTATTATGTGCCCTGATCACGTCATGAAATGTTGTCTCCGAATCTCCTAGAAATATGTTTATCTTCTCTTCTGGGAGGTTGCTGTCACATCCATAACATTTTAAATGTCTGAAAGTATGAATACATAGCAAGTGTATTGTTAAAAAAATTCTAATTATTATAGCTCTTTAAACTTAGGAATTAAATTTCATTTTCATATTTAAAGACTAAAAGAGATGGTATTGATGTAATAATGTAGTGACGTACAATTAAAATTTTACCCCATTTATACAACTCTTGTCTCTCTCTCCACAGATGTAGAGAACGCAGAAAAGAGTCTGACATACAGAGCCAACAGCTTCGCCTCGGAGGACTATGGAATCATGGGAGGAAACTTCCCAGCACTGGAGCTGATGGCCCTATATACAGCGGCTGCCATGCATGACTTCGACCATCCAGGTCGCACCAATGCTTTCCTTGTGGCTACAAATGCTAAAGAGGTAAAGAATCTGACTGAACAAGAGAATTGGTTCTTGTTATCATTGGAAACGGCCCTGTCAGAGTTCATTTTTATAGGAAATGGCTTGGGGGAAAGGAATTGCATCTATTTTGGTATCATAGAATGCAAATGTAATCATTATACCTACTGTACCCACATTGTTATTTCTGAGAATTGTGTCAACCGAGTGCTTACCACGTACTGTCTCCAATGAATGGCAGGTTCAAGTGTACTAAGGTATTTATGAGAGTTAAACCCAAAAAAGTTAATATTATGTAACATCTTTGGATAATAGTTTTGGTTATTAATTTGATGTAATTTGATGCAACTGAAACCTAATAGAAAAAAGGATATTACCTTTCGTTTGTCGCTAATTTTTTATCTAAATTGAACAGACGTGATACTGCATCAGGGTAGAGTAAGGCTGTGTTTGAGGTCAAGGTCATAGATAGAGGTCAAATCTGTAGACTGAAATTCTTCACTGAACATTTCATATGGTAACATTTCAGTGAGTTTTGATGAGATTATTCACAGTGTGTTTGATGAAGAAGATACAATTGCACAAATGTTATTGTCTGCAGATTTTTTAAACAGGCAGTTAAAAATCTTAATTAAGAGGTACATACACTTTAGAACATTAGCCCTTCGAATAAAGTGACATCTTACAAAAATACTTTAAGTAATGTAGTGGTTAGGTGCAGTTTTTGTAGCTGACACAAAACATCTATTGACAAATTTAAACCCTTAGGCTATAATGCTATTGTATGAAAACTCTGTAACTATCCTTGAGTTGGGACTAAATTAAGTTTTAAACTTCAGAGAAGTAAATAAAGTTTCCAACTGGCGGTTTTTTTAGAGTCTCATTTAAGTCACTCAAAGAAATTTTGAACCATTTCCAAATGAAGTTATTTTTTGGTAAACAACCTCAGTGCCAAGTCGGCTGAAGATCTCCCCGATTTAAAATGGCGAGAATTTGATATCTTCACATTGTCAGAAGTTATACCTAGATATTTGGACAAGCCATTAACATACAAAAATTTTGAACCATTTCCAAATGAAGTTATTTTTTGGTAAACAACCTCAGTGCCAAGTCGGCTGAAGATCTCCCCGATTTAAAATGGCGAGAATTTGATATCTTCACATTGTCAGAAGTTATACCTAGATATTTGGACAAGCCATTAACATACAAATGGACATTTTAGCCTAGATATCTTTTTGTCTTGCTAGACATTTAAAGCCTGCATCAATTTACCAATATCAACAACAAAAAACAAGACCTGTATATTTTGATATATATAAATGTGGGTGTTTTATAGAGTGGGATTACATTTATGTGGTTAATTTATGTATAGTTGTAATTCGGTTCAATACTAAAATCACAGGTTTCATATTGTACACAGTCTGTCTGCCATTTGATACGGAGAGGCCAACAGGAGCACATCATTTCTGTGTACCTTCTGCAGCGTAATCCTTATAAAATTTCCAATTACAATCATTTTAAATGTGAATTTGATATTGATTATAAAGCTTTACTGTAATGCGATCAGTTACTGTCGTTGAGGGGGCGTTCAAGGCCCATCAGTCAATATCCACATTACCATGAGGTTAGTAGAGCATATCTCCAAACCAGGCAAAAATAATGGGACTTTTCAAGGCTAGGATATCCGAGATGAAATTTTCTGCGGTAATAAAATTCTGCTTGGCCGATGACAATGTTTATCAACAATTGGATAATTCTTTACAAAATTTGAGAACTCAGAAGATAAATATTTTTAATGTTGCTTGTGTTGTAATCACAATGAGTCTGCACATTCTAATGTAGATTTGATTGCTTATAGAAATGCCTTGTATGATTTTAATGAATTCTAGCCACGACCTCCAGGTGTAATTAACACAAGTCTCTAAATTAAATTCTCTTTATCAGTTGTCATGTGTTGTCATTGCTTTGTTGCTCAGTCAGGAGCAAAATATAATTATGTTTAGTATTGGCATTGTTCTGTCTGTGTTTATGTACATGTAGTTATGAACAGTGAATGAACACATCGTAAGGGAAGTAATCCCTATATCTACAAGGAATTATGTTGTATGGCCCATTTGATTTGATACTTCATATGGTAAATTTTTTTGTAGGCGGTGCTATACAATGATCGGTCAGTATTGGAGAACCACCACGCGGCCCAGGCGTGGTCCCTCTTTATGAAGGAGCCCCTCCTCTACAACTTCCTGTGTGGACTGGAGGCTGCGGAATTCAAGAGGTTCCGATTCCTGGTTATAGAAAATATCCTAGCCACTGATCTCAAGAGGCATTTTGAAATTCTCGCAGAATTTAATGCCAAGGTAAAATCAAAATTAATACCCTGTACATGCAAGTTTAACTTTCTTAAATTCCTTCAGAGATCCAAAGTATTATCCTAGGTAATTGTGTTCAATTTGTTTTGTAACACCTGACTTTACCTTCTGATCTTTATACCTGACAGGTGAATGACGAGGATGCTGTGGGAATAGACTGGACGTCTGAAACTGACCGTCTTCTGATGATGCAGATGGTCATCAAACTAGCTGACATTAATGGACCTGCCAAAAAACATGATCTTCATGTCCGATGGACGGAAAGAATCTCAGAAGAATTCTATGAACAGGTAAAGGCTTCTTTCCCTGAGAATTTTACTTTGAATCATGCTGGAGAATTATTGTTATACAAGTGTACAGGAAAAGTAAGTAATTTTATGAGGTATTCTATTGAGTGTGAGAGTTGTTTCAATATTTTATTCTCTTCCTCTCAGGGTGATGAGGAGGCTAGATTAGGCATGCCAATATCTCCGTACATGGATCGGCGAATTCCACAACTAGCCAAACTTCAGGAGACCTTCATCAACCACCTGGTGGCGCCACTGTGTAACGCCATGGTAACGGCGGGCTTCCTGCCGGGTACGTGGGCGGACGATCAGGAGATCAGTGACGAGGAGGAGGAAGGGGAAGGTAGGAGGGGCCTTAATTATAACTGGGTTAAAAATAGAATAGAAAAGATAGCAAACATATCAAGTGGGCCTTATAACTGTAATAAATTGAAATGGGCCTTATAATTATGAAGTGGGCCTGAGTATACCTTATAAATGGCTTATGACTAATTGAAAAACCACAATTGTATATTTTAATTAGGATGGAGAGATTTAATTATTATAATTTATATGATAATTATCATAACTGTGAAAAAATTAAGACATAAATAAAAAGTAAATGTGTAAATCAAACATTAGGAGTTTTGTTATTATAACATGTCAGATGAGAAATGTGTATCTGTTCTCTGTTGTTTTAGACCATTCTGATACAGACCAGCTTGACCACACTGGTAAAGACTCGGAAGAGGAGACGGAAACTGACGGAGAAATGGGGCCCATCTGTCACGAAAAATGTAAAAAGAAACCGCGCAAAATCAACTGCCTACTGACCAAAAACCTAAAGGAGAACCACGAGTACTGGGTGGCAAAGATACAGGAGGAGGAGAAACAGAAAGCTAACAATGACTCAACCAATGAATTATCTCAGGTCAGTCAGCCAATCAGTTATCAGAATTAGGTCAGATAGCCAATCAAATATCAGAATTACGACAACCAATGAAATGTCAAAGTTTGTCAACCGATTGATGTCGTAAGTCAAACACTGAAAGTCATAAGACAACAAATCATTTATCACAAAGTACTTGAACCAATAAAACCTTTTGTAGTAAATGTAGGTCAACAAAACATCAAAAGTCAAACAGTGCAATAAATGTATCACTAGTAAATCAATGTTTCATATGTTATGTTTTACTTTAATAGGAACTATATGAATCATTGAGACCTTATATAAATTGATAAAAATTTTTAAAAATCAGCAAATCTCAGTTAAACAAAGATCAAATAATAAGAAATCATTACCTTTTAAATTGAAAAAATAAGTTTTTTTCACCAATGAAGACAAACTTTTTAATAACAAGAGGTTTCATTATCAAAATACAGTGGAACCTCATTTATCCGGATGCTTTGGTTTCTTGTCAATTTTTCCGGAAATGTGAAGCATCCAGATATCTGAATTACCAGTTAAAGAAGACAAGATAACGTTGAAGCATCCAGATATCTGAATTACCAGTCAAAGAAGACAAGATAACGTTGAAAAATTCCGTCCCGATGAAAAATCGCCCGGGTTATGAAGCATCCGGAAATCTGGCTTCCGGATATCTGAAGGTCCACTGTACTTTAAATTCTTGATAATTTGATTATAACTGGTACTGCTCTCGTATACATATTGAAGGCTATAGAAATGTAGTATTGCGTTTAGTGAAAACAATACTTTATTTACAGCAGGAAGCACAAGAGGTGACTGAGATGGAGTCGATAAAGGAAGAAGTGGAATCCCAGGCTTCTAATAATAGCACCCAACCCAGCACCCCAACCAAAGACTGTAGCCAATCAGAAGCCACGTAACAGCCCCACCCATCACTAGTTCTACAAGCTTGTTCAAAAGTGGTTCAGATCTCATGCCATCATCCAGATATCTGAAACTCTTGCCATAGTATGATATCTACAGCATGGATCTAAAGTTGTCTCTGTGTGACACACCTTAAGTGAGCCCACGTTAATCCTGTTTGTTGTTTATTGTGCTGATCATATTTCAGGCGTGAACTACAGCATCACTCAAAAGTAGTGGATGTGGAATCAAATTTCCAACACGTATATCTACAGCATGGATCTAAAGTTGTCTCTGTGTGACACACCTTAAGTGAGCCCACGTTAATCCTGTTTGTTGTTTATTGTGCTGATCATATTTCAGGCGTGAACTACAGCATCACTCAAAAGTAGTGGATGTGGAATCAAATTTCCAACACGTTTACATGGAGGAAATGTGGAGCTCTTCCAGAGAGTGGAGATTTAATCTTTAGTGGATGTAGCCAAAGCAGCAATTAGTGTCCAACAGGAATTCATTGTTAACTTCATGTTTCACATCAACACTACAGACCTGTTCTTTTTTCCACTGTGTACTTAGAATTTCCAATTTTACTGTGTGAAGAACTGACTTCTTTTATTGATGCGGTTTTATTTATTATTTTTAACAGCTGAAATATTTTACTACATATGTATTTTTCCTTTTTAGACCAAAGTATTTCTTTTAGCAATTCCACTCAGTGCAAAGTGCATATTTATTCTTTAGACATTTTATCTGAGGTATTTACTTGCTGTTTTTAGTGTACTAGTCAAAGTCTAAGCTTCTGTGTACTTATTTACATCTCTACACATGTGCTCTGTACACGTGTGCTGGAGATGTGGAAAAGTCATCCACTAATGCCAGCAGTTCAATACTGACTTTTCTAGAAATAGGCAGATGTTTACTTAGATAATGTATTTTACAAAGATTGGAATGAGAGAAGTAGATCTGATGTGATTTTTACGTGAATTATTTTAAAAGTGCTAGATCTTGTAGGAGGCAGCAGCTAAGTTAAGATTCAGAGATCTGAGATATCGTCACAGAGATCTGTTATGTTGGAGTTGTACTGAGATACTGAGACAATAGATCTGTTGATGTACCACTGAAGTAGGAGGTGTTTGATCTGTTATGACGTATATTATTATTTTGTGATTCTGTTGGACGTCTGTACATTCCTTTTTCTGCGTACGACATTGGACTGATAACGACAGGCTATCACCTGTTACTGTCTTTCTTTTGACTCTTTATAATCTGTGTATATAAATAAGCCTATAGTTACAGAGAGCTAATTCTGTCATTAAGTAATACAGTCTAATACAAAACTATAGAAAAATATCAATGAAATTTAAAATAAAAGAAATCATAAGGAATCCAACATCTGCAGCTATATATGTCAGCTTTAAGATGCTGAGAACGAAATCTTACTACACCTATGTTTGGATGTCGTATGACAGATGCTTGTTTTCTATAGCAATAAGCCATTTCCTACGTAGGATTAACTCTTGTCACGGTTGAATTCCTACCGTGGGAACACAACTGTGTTGTTATTTATAAGCTGTGATACATAATGTCATAGAGTCAAACAAAAGTCTCTATTTTTTTTCCCCTTCATTCTCCATCCATTTTCATCTAGAACTCTGATATTATTGTCATACAATGCAAATATAATCTGTATAACTGTAGTCATTAGGTTATAACAATTGTGTGGTTGTACTTGTTTCTTGATGAATTTAATACTTTGTTTTGATGCTCTCCCTTCCCCGGCCTCAGTAGTATATATACATTTATCTACATGATCTTCACTCATAAAAGCCTACATCTCTATGAAAACTGCTTGAACTTTAC
Organism: Saccostrea glomerata; assembly: GCA_003671525.1. Lineage (NCBI taxonomy): Eukaryota > Metazoa > Mollusca > Bivalvia > Ostreida > Ostreidae > Saccostrea > Saccostrea glomerata. The sequence continues at coordinate 1,880,624 of PRKT01000027.1, forward strand.
AACAGTTAAAAGGCTTCGGTTATAATTCTCCCATCATTTTTCCGAGTTGAAGCCATTTTTTTGCTCTTATTTATTATGTGGTGTAATTTGAACGACAAACTATTGTAAGGCTTTTTTGTACAATATTGTTGGGCGCTTTCAGTTTTTAGACTGCTATAAACCTTTTTTTTTTAATTGAAACAAAAAATACTCATAGACTATTATATACACTGTATTGACTTACTAGAACTGAGGTTTAAAAATCCAGGTGTCTTTGTCCTTGACCTAGTTCCAAGGTCAGTGTCTGTTTTTTAATCCATTTGTGTAGGAATTGTACATAGCAACTTGTTATTAAAGAATGTACATGATAACCTAATTTAATGATAGATAGATGTGTATTGTTTTGTCTGTGTATATATGTACGTGTTATATATAGATATATAAAATCCATTGTTATTTTGTAACTCGATAGGGGAAGAGTGGGCTGCCAAGTGCTAATCTTTTCTCATATCAGGAAAAACAAACATGCTGAACTTGTTAACTGCATTTGAATTTTTTTTCTCCTTTGAGATAATTTCTTTTTGCTGCAGTCCCTGCTTATTTCCATTCCAAAATTAATTTCATAAAGAAAATTTATTAATAATCTGTTGCCATTTTGGCATTCCGCAGTGCTACTTCAGCCTCAGTCAGCCCACTACAAAGTCATCTGTACGACTTTTTTGTTGCTCAGGTTCCATTTTTATTTTAATTTATAACCTCTGACCTCCATTTGTTGACATTGTTTCTATAGCTTTGAGCTGACTCTGTTTATTCTGCCACCAGGGGTCTCTCACTCCTGTCCCAAGCCAATCAACTTTAAGTAACGAGCTGCTGTACAACCAACAAATTGCTCACATCATCCATGTGTGTGATTTGCTGATCTGTATACCACATGACCTAATTACTATGTAGGTGACCTTGCATGGTGATTGGAGGTCATATGAAATGTTTTGTTAAATATTATATATATCTTGTGACAAACTGTTACAGGATTATTTCCTGAACAATAGCTGATAAAAAAAATAAATGGTCATAACTGCTATTTCTATTTTGTTTGTGTTTTGTATGATTGGTTATCATTATATCATAAACTACATCGAAGCATGACTGTAGAAGTTTTGATCATTCTACACAATCACTCTGAAAGTATTTGAAAAGATGGAATTGATAATACATCTATGAGTTCCTCATTGACAATATCTATGTAGTCTTTGTAGACCCAATCTTTAAACAGTTGGTTAGAATATCAATGGGCACAATTTGTGCTCCTTTATGAACCGCCCTGTTGATCTATTCATATGAAGGAAAATTTATTCAAAAAACTTGCACATGAGAAGAAGAAAATTCCTGCTGTTGTTTTCTATTCAGTATTGAGTTATCTTCACCATTACCCTTTGCCCTCTTCACAAAGCACAGAGAAGGCAAAATTCCTTGCTTTAATAGACAACTTAGATAATATGTATGCCATTGTTAACAAGAATTAGTTTCTAAAATGAAAACAACAATTGTAACCTTGCTGAGTAATATACGTTTATTAAGACTGTACAAAGTCAGTGCTGCTCAATAAGCTTTGGTGGGATCATTTTACACTGAGTCCGATCATAATTGATGAAGACAGGGTGTACAGGCTGACCCCTCAGACAGGAAGCGAATTCAAGGTCACACTCGCAAACATCGCGGGCACAGGATCCAGGGGAATCTAACAAAGATGAGACAAGTTTATTTTTAAACAGTTCTCCAGCGAAAGGAACAAGAAACGAAGAATAGAAAAGACAGAAAATATGCCAATGTACAATTTATGCTGAACACACTGATAATTTTAGAGTTGGGTAAGCTTTTTTGACTTACCTGTGCACTGACATTCTTGTGTTGTAGAATTGCATGAAGACCCAAACGGGACAAACTGAGCCCCGAAGTAGCAATTAACTCTCCCGTAACACGAGTCATGTTTTCTGCAGCAACTGTCAACAGATAAAATATCATAGATAAAAACCTCTGCTTCCTTAGCACATTGTAACATTTAATTAACAATCAAATTTGAAGAATTGTGGTCCCCCGATTTCGGTGTCTTTGGGAATGGTATTTCATTTTTTATGGCACGTTGTGTTTAATATGAACGCCCTATCGTATGTCATTAAGAAGTTATCACCGAAGATGATTTTTTAAAATTCAGCCAAAATTCAAGGTCACGAGGTCAAAAGTCATAGTGTATTTAGAAAGGCCTTGTCACAAATAATACACATATTTAATATGATAGCACTATCTCTTCTCTTTCAAAAGTTATGGACAATTTTAAGTAATGTTTAATTTTTTTTTAAGTAGGTCAAACTTCAAGGTCAAGGTCACAGGGTTAAAATCATAGTATATTTATAAAGGTATTGTCACACAGGTTTAATATGAAAGCCTTATCTCTACTCATTCAAAAGTCATAACCAAAATTAAAGATTTGAAAAGTAGTCAATCTTCAAAGTCGCAAGGTCAAAAATCATAGTGAATTTAAAAAGGTCTTGTCACAGATAAAACACATCTTTAATATGAAAGCCCTATCTCTTATCATTCAAAAGTTACGGCCAATTCAAAGTAATTGTTAAATTTTTTAAAAGTAGGCCAAACTTAAAGAAATCAAAGTGTATTTAGAAAGGTCTTGTCCCAGGTGACATACATGTGCACTATGAAAGCCCAATCTCTTCTCATTCAGAAAATATGACCAAGGTTAAAGTTTTTATCATGGACGGACAGACTGACAGAACTACAGACTGACAGACGAATGAGATTTAAATTCCTCTCGCTTTGGCGAAAGCGGGGGACAACAATTAAGAATGCGAAAAATGGAACAAAAATATATTTGTCCAACTCAAAAGGGACGAGGAAAAGCAGACCCCTGTAACGCGGGGGGGGGGCTTTTTACATAGGAAATCAAAACTCCCCATCTAGTAAACTATCCTATGTAATTTGTCTTATATAACATAGAACATCAAAACTCTGATGTAGTTAACTATCCTCTGTAATTTGTCTTATATAACATAGAACAGTAAAAATCCCATCTGGTTAACTATCCTCTGTAATTTGTCATTATAATAATCCTCAGTTCACAGTCACTTCATTGTCTGGTATATCATCCTTTGTACATGTCTAACAACACAGAAAACATGCAGTACAAATTAGGGAATACTTAGTACATGTATAAGGTGTTTAAGTTTGATCTTGTACTGGTAAAATACCCAGAATGCTTGATTTGAGTAAAACCTGAGTTATATACTGTACATTATATGAATCTATGGTATTTTATTTATGATCAAGGGGAGACCACTCCAACTGCCTACCCTTTGATTGTAAAATGTTTCAAAAACGGCCTGAAAATACATGTACCACAAAAATCTCTTTGGTCAGCAGCAAAAAGAGGGTTCTGTGAGAACCTCTTCATCTCCCTGGTCTATACAGTCAAACCTCATTTTAACAAACTCAATGTGAATAAAAAAACCTTTAAGATATTTGAGGGTTAAAGATATCCAGATACAAATATTGAAAGAACAAGGGGGTTGGACTTCCAAATCATTTCAGTATGCCTGTGATCTTCAACATATCAGTGTTTGAGATACTGAGGTTTAACTGTATTTATATTGGTAAATATATAAATAAATAAAAAGTCCAATATACTGTAGCTATTTATTTGGTAAAATATTACTAATTACATCTATAAAAAATGCCAATGTAAACAAATAGTAAAACTATTGAATTTACAATGTATACTAAAATGACCAAAATAAGCAATATAATACCCTATTCCCAAAAGGGCATCTAAAACAGCAAGGTTGTACATAAAATATATACAGATGTTCTATCTGGTAGGTCACAAAATACTGATACAAGATATTGCTAACATTCTACATCAACATGTACACATAAACAAAAATCTGAGTAAGTTACTGCATCATTGCAGTAACATTCCTTTTTGAAATAAAGATCAGACAAATGTTTGCCTTTAAACAGTTCAGCTTTGTTCATGTTTGCATTTCAGAGCAAATTATCTAGACAAATGAACGGTTCATATTACTAAAACATACTTTTTATGATACTAAGGTATAATTGTAAGTTCTGTTCCCAAAGAATTTGACCAAAATGTGAAACATCTAAGGGCCAGTTTTACAAAAGAACTTATGAACAAGACCAAAACTTAATTCTGCTCATAACTTTCAATTTTACAATGATTTAAAAATTATTTTAATCTTTTCTTGAAAAAGAATTTAACAAGATATTTTCAAGCTAGCAATGTAAACTGAATCATTAATTCTACTTAATTTTACAATTAACTAAAGCTTTTGGTCTTAATTGTAAGTTCTTTTGTAAACCGACCACTGTAAGTTAGCAACCCAGGATCAACTGTATCAAAAAATTCATTAAAAATGTAAAAATGTGTGTATAATTACAATATTTCAAAGTCAATGATGTGAAAAATGGATCCGTTGGCATGTATAATTGTAGCACCATTCTACCAAACTGAGATTCACCCTGCGTGAGACGTAGAAATTGACTATGTGCTAAAGCGTCATGTCAAAGCTCGTGAGGAAAAATTACACAAAATATGGTGGTGAAAAAAAATCCACATTTTTACAAGACGTCAATTTCAATATTGTTTACCCAGTTCCTTACTTTGGTTTATTATACAAGGTATGAGAAGATGGATTTTGTTTGAGCCAATGAATCTTAGACATGATTAATTGTTACACAGTGATGTTACGTAGTGAAGTAACCAATACATGTATACAATGTCTATAAAAGAAATGTGACACAGTTATTTCAAAATTGCTTTTTCTAAAGGATGTTGTATACACACTGGAAGACATTTTTTTTATCAAGCATGTTTTGTTTGAATTGGCCATTGAGGTAAATACAGATTTTTGCTCTGACAAATTTCAAGGAAAACTTTAAAGGTTATATTTATACAAATTCACTGCACAAACAATGGAAATCAGCCATAGTCCTCATTTACATGATTTAAACATTCAGAACAAAACTTGGTAATGTGGAGGGAATAGAATGGGGGTCTTTTTGGGGGGAAACAAGTGTAAAATATATATACATAGACAGTGAAAAAATACAACACAGTCAGATTACCAGCTCATATAATGAACAAGATGAGCTTAATCAGATATAAGCAAGAAAATAGACCATTTGTAGTAAAAATATAGAAATCCAACACTTTTGTGTCATTTTCAGTATAACACTCCATATTCTACTTAGCATTCTTAAGGACCTTTCGATGTGTATAAATCTTTTTAACCCTTTATTTAACCCTGTTATATGCCCTCCACTCTCTGAACACAGTTATCTTTCTTTGTAGCACTCTACAGTCTTGACTGGTTCCCCTTTACACATTAGCTCCTCCATTAGATTTTTCTGGCTCTTCCTCGATGACGTCCAGATATAAGACAAATTACAGGGAATAGATAACTAGATGGGGAGTTTTACTGTACTATGTTATAGCGGAATTTACGTTTCCCCCAACCTGTTTATACGGTATAATGAATTTTCTAGTATTTTTATTTTCTTTTCCAGAAAAAGAGTTGCTCATTCAGACATGTAGTGTCAAAATGTAATTTATTACTAAAACATGTAAAGAATTTTTAGTACTTTTATTCTATACATCGAGGTTTTAACAATCACAAATGTAGAAGAAACATTTTTTTAAACCTCTTGCGCGCGCAGACATCACTAATTCTCTCTTCTGCAAGTAACAAAAGAATGCCACTCGGTATCATTAATATTGGTGTGTAGAGGATATTTCAAAGACAATACATTCTTATAAATACAAAGTAAACTGATAGAACAGCGCCAGCGGAGGCACGTGAGTAAGGACGTCTTTGGGTGAGTACATTTTTCATTCGACAAAAAAGTACTTACCTAGATCTAAGATATCGAGTAGTATGTTATTAACACGAGTTAATAAATACAGAGGAATTTTTTAGGGGCTAGGTGAAAAAATAGATTTGGGAAAGTTGCAGCATCCGTAAACAATGTTAATACACGTAGACGTATGGCATCGGCAAGCTACATGTTGTAGTTCAGAATCTGCACGATTTTCCAACCTTAGTAAGAACTCATTAACCTTGCAGGGTAAACCTAGCCATCCCCCATTTCAGTGACTATTTGTTTTTATTTTTTTAGATTGTCAAACCAATTCTAGATGGATGAATGTCAAAATATTTTTCTTTGAGTTATACATGTATAACAGACGCATAAATTTCTGCAGCACCCATTCCGGTTATTTTGTGTTAGCAAGGTAAGTGGGCTAATTGGAATTCTCTGCCAAATAATCAACATAATAATATTTTGAAATATCTTACGAAAGTTTGCATAATCTTAACATGCCGCATTCTAACTGCACCGTAACGCTGGCAGTGAGTGCGGTTCAATGACTCGGGCGGTCGTTCACTTTGGGTAACTTTTGATACATTTGCGTGCGCGATTGGTCTTGAAATAGCAAAATTGAATCTAAACCAATGGGGAAACTTAAACTTTTTCAATATTGAAGATAAACTTGAATGAACAGTTTTTTTTTCATTGCTATCGTGTTCTATGGATTATTATAGGTAATCCGCAGTTATCTACATGTACATCAGTATATAACGAACAATTACAGCCACATGATGATAGGTACTTTGATTGGTAAACTGTATTTATCTTCTTTATCTCCTAATCAGTCCGAAAGTCCAGACTGTGTCAACAGGAGGTCTCGTCTGTGTGTAACTACCCTCTTGTTAGCTTTCCACTGTGACCCTCAGCGATACACTGTGTCTAGTTAAACCAAGTGACGTATTCGAAATAGTCTTCTCGTTTTCTCTTCCAGGACCAATAGTTGAGTTAGGAGGAAATCAGGATGGCGAATCTCAGACTAATATTTACAGCAACCATATTTATTGTATTTATCTCAGGTAAATATATTTGTGTTTATAATTTACATTTTCATAATTATCGCAGGAAAAACAAAGTGAAAACAATCGTATTGAAATACAAAATTTTCTTTAATACCAGTATACTTCGGGGAAACTAGAAGTGTACAGAAGCGGAGTGTCTTTCAGATGTGTGACCTGATTCAGTTTTACACCCAGAACTCTTGTTACGATTACAATGACTACGGCTGTTTCTGTGGTTACGGGCAGGTCGGTTATAAGGCAGTGGACAGAGTCGATGGGTGAGCCCCTTACATTTTTTATCCGGAGAAGAAATAAGAAGAAAAAAGAATAATAATAATAATAATAAGAAACAGAGTAAAAACAATATGTTCCCCAACTTCGTTTGGGGAACATAACAAGGAAAAGAGACCGTATGTTAGATTTGTTTATGCAGAAAAGCTTTCGATGAAGGATTGAAAATTAATAAATGCATTGTTAATTGATGAAAAGTCGTTAATATTCATTTTTCCAATGTTGCATTGAAAGCCAAATAAAAGTATTTCTTTTTAAGTGAAGTTTATAATAGCTGCTTTATATGAAATATAAACTTGATCAGGGACACAAGTAGTACGTATTGCCAAAATCTCGATGCAGCTGGTACTCATGCGAATAAGTGAAAAATGGGGGGAAAATTGCTTCTCCCGACATATAAGAGTACATGTTAAAATAGATCGATCCGTTTTAAACTCATCATAGAATACACAGTGTGATCTTCTTGACTTTACTTAATCACTTGTGGACAAACTCGCAGAAATATACCCGTAAAATATGCTATTTTTTTGAAAATAAACAACTTGTCAGAAAGTTGAAAGTTGAACTTTATATAATATTCGAAGACTGAAAAAAATAAATTTAAACAACATTAAATGTCAATGAATGAAAAGAAACTTTTTTTTTCAACTGTTAGGCAGAGACAGGGAATAAAGTTCTTAATTAGCAAAATTCATCAAACAAAGGAATATATTTTTTGTGCCATACATAATCGTCAAGAGTTCCAACTACTGTTTTGTAAGCCCTGCGCGAACCTCAAATGTTTTCTTGCTTCTTTTATTCTTCTAGTGTACATCGTGTCCTGTTGGTCGATATAACAACGAAACTGGCCTGCAGTCTTGTGCTTTGTGTCCGAAAGGCACCTTCCAAGACCAATCCGGTTCAAGTGAATGCAAGCCCTGTAGTTCTGGCACTTGTCAACCTGACAAAGGGAAAATAAGTGTAAGCCAACTTTCACCCTATCTTAGATTAAGTATATTGGGTAAAATTAAAACTTGACATCTACACGCTGTATCCTTTTTTTCTAGTGCCTTTCCTGTCCTACTGGTAGATATAGTGCGGACACTGGTAGTTGGCAGTGTCATTTATGTCCTCCTGGGACTTATCAGGATACAGTTGGATCGAGCTATTGCAAATTATGTCCCGCTGGTACATATCAACCTAACTACGAAGAGGAATCTGCAGGTGAATTGTACTACAGTGAAAACTGTCTAATCCGATACCTTTGTAATCTGTCACCCTGTAAAAATCCGACGTAAAATTTCTTTTCCATTTTACTAATTTTAATTTTATTTCATATTTTCAATCCGGCACAATGTCTATTCCCACACAAAATTCGTCTCCCAGTGTATGTCACATTCGACAGGTTTCTCTGTACCTGTATTTGATTTTATACTCAGGGTATTTTCCGAACACTAAATATTAAATAATATATAAACTCTGACTCAATATTAATCGTCGATGGCACATGGATAGTTAATGTATTCGACGATATTTTATTATATCTCAAAAAAGACGATTAATATTTGTGCCATGGAAAAAATTATTTTGTTCTGGAAGAAATATTAACACAAAATTAAATGGCTAGGCGCATAGGTAAAATCGACAATTTTTTAGGTTTATACTTTATATTTTTTCTATATATTTTGCTTAACATACATGAAGTTAATAACTTTATGTACGTTTTTTCAGCTTATAATCGGTAAAAATATCTATTGTTAAAAAAAAAAGAATTTTGACACTACATGTACGGTTACCTTCTACCATTAAAGCAGTCCCTGTTAGAGTTAAATTTTACTATAAGAGTAAGGTGTGTGCTACACTTTTACGCTGGCGATTGAATCAACACACTAGGATAAGCACATGTCGATAACATCTAGAATAAAAAAAATATGATTAAACTAGAAAAGAAACTCGTTGCGAGCAACGAGAGGTCTTCCGTCCGATTCTGAGAAAACAAAACTCGAGCTGAAAAAGTGATAAAACTTTTTATGGAACCAAAGGTGATTGAACCTGGGTCGCCAGCATGAAAATCCAAGGGGCTTACTATTACGCTATTTAGACCACAGCCCTAAATCTACTTGTATATACTTCTGAAACAGTACATCTGTCCTAGAAAAATGAAAAGCGGGTCACTATTCATAATTTTGCGTCTAACGCCACGAGTAAATCTTTGCGCCTTTTTCTTTGGAATATTCCATAAAAGAGGTGTGATAACTTCAATGGAAAAAACGTTCTTATAGCTAAAATTTCAATTAAGGTGAAGAAAGCATATTTAGCACATTTACATATTCTATAACATATATAGATAAGTAACACTAAATCAGTGAAACTGCTATAATCTTTTACTTTTTTAAATTTCCTGTTTATCCTGAGTTAGTTAAACTTTCATGAAAATGTTGAAATGTTTCGCCGAGAAACATGTGTCGCCCTAAGACAGTTAAGGAATCAGACAACATTTATGTTCAATAACTTAAATCAGATCTTTGAGACAAGAATGTTAATATAAACTCAATTCTTCTAATTCTAATTCTAATTCTAATTCTTCTAAAAAATAGTTTTCTTATGTTTGTCTTTCCTGTTAGTTTAATATGACTCAAGTGCGCATGAGCAAAACAGTAGTTACGTTTAAAACTTAGGGCCTACTATATACATCGATATTGTTTCTTAAAAGCTATTATTTATAACTATGATTTAAGACCCGTTTTTCCGCAATACAAATGATAGTAGGTATCGTATTTCATTCGCACATTTAGTCTTTTCTTTTTCTACTTTGAGAACCAACCAAAACCAATTACAGTAAAACTCGGTTATAACGAAGTCACTGGGACCTCTGAAATTACTTCGCTATATCCGTAATTCGTTATATCCGTATAAGGAATTCGTTAAATATACACAGCTGGGCATCCAATATAACTTCGTTATATCCGTGAATTCGCAATATCCGTGTTCGTACTAAACGAGTTTTACTGTATAAAAGACGTTTGAGACGACCAAGGATTTAAACTTAGTTTGACACAGAATTGCAACGTAACTACGACGTGAAAATCCCAGTATTCCTTTACATTTCATTTATCCTTATTTACTTTCGTTCAAGCAAACGCTCGGATGCCTCCGTAAACCCCTATTGCGAAATGGCGGATTTGACAGAGACAGTCGCCATTTTGGACCCGCTTCAGATTTTTGAATGTTAATATCTTGAGTTTGGATTTATCAATATTCAAACAAATTATACAGTAAGCAATATAAGAAGAGTTTCTATTTACACTCCAAAAATAAATGAAAAATATTGAAAAACAAAATAGTTCAAAAATACGGACCTTTTAATTTCGCATCCGGTAGCAAACGGAAGTACTGACGACGCACGAAAAAGTGATATCGCATAATTAAAAGTCATCATCCATCGTCTTGAATAAGTCTCCAGTTAATATCTTAATCCATTTTTGTAAAAAAAGGGGGACAAAAATCCAATTTTAAATTCGAAAACAGTCCATATCTTGAAACCGAAGGTTGATATTCCAAATTTTTCTTCTGATGAACAAAGTTCATATAATGACGCATAATTCCTGAAAGTTACACTGAAATCCACTGAATAGTATTTGAGAAATCGCCTGCACAAAATTTTGGGGAAAAAAATAAGAATAACTAGATGAGATCTCGTTGCGAGCAACGAGTAGGTCTTCCGTTGAATTTCTAGATAAAAACAAACCACGCAAAATCGAGCTGAAAAAGTGATAAAACTTTATATGGAAACAAAGGTGATTGAACCCGGGTCGCCAGCATGAAAATCCAATGGGCTTACTATTATGCTATTGGGGCCACAGCTCTAAATCTACTTGTATATACTTCTGAAACAGTACACCTGTCCTAGAAAAATGAAAGGCGGGTCACTATTCATAATTTTGCATCTAACGCTACGAGTAAATCTTCGCGACTTTTCTTTGGAATATTCCATAAAAGAGGTTTGATAACTTCAATGGAAAAAACGTTCTTATAGCTAAAATATCAAGGCGAAGAAAGTATATTTAACACATTTACACATTCTTTAACATATATAGATAAGTAACACTTAATCTGCGAAACTGCTATAATTTTTTACTTTTTTAAGTTTTCTGTTTATCCCCATACTGAACTATCCCGATTAGTTAAACTTTCATGAAAATGTTGAAATGTTTCGTCGAGAAACATGTGTCGCTCTAAGACAGTCAAAGAATCAGACAAAATTTATGTTCAATAACTTAAATCAGATCTTTGAGACAAGAATGTTAATATAAACTCAATTCTTCTAAAAAATGGTTTTCTTATGTTTGTCTTTCCTATTAGTTTAATATGACTCAAGTGCGCATGAGCAAAACGGTGGTTACGTTTAAAACCTAGGGCCTACAATATACATCGATATTGTTTCTTAAAAGCTATTATTTATAACTATGATTTAAGATCCGTTTTTCCGATATACAAATGATAGGTATCGTATTTCATTTGCACATTTAAGTCTCTTCTTTTTCTACTTTGAGAACCAACCAAAACCAATTATAAAAGACGTTTGAGACGACCAAGGATTTACACTTAGTTTGACACAGAATTGCAACGAAACTACGACGTGAAAAGCCCAGTATTCATTTTCATTTCATTTATCCTTATTTACTTTCGTTCAAGCAAACGCTCGGCTGCCTCCGTAAACCCCTATTGCGAAATGTCGGAGTTGACAGAGACAGCCGCCATTTTGGACCCGCTTCAGATTTTTGAATGTTAATATCTTGAGTTTGGATTTATCAATAATCAAACAAATTATACACTAAGCAATATCAGAAGGGTTTCTATTAACACTCTAAAATAAAATTTAAAATATTGAAAAACAAAAAAGTTAGAAAATACGGACATTTTAATTTCGCATCCGGTAGCAACCGGAAGTACTGACGATGCACGAAAAGGTGATATCGCATATCTAAAAGTCATCATCTATCGTCTTGAATAAGTCTCCAGTTAATATCTTAATCCATTTTTGAAAAAAAGGGGGGACGAAAATCCATTTTAAAATCAGAAAATTGTCCATATCTTGGAACCGAAGGTGGGTATTCCAAATTTTACTTCTGATGAACAAAGTTCATATAATGACGCATAATTCCTTAAAGTAACACTGAAATCCACTGAATAGTTTTCGAGAAATCGCCTGCACAAAATTTTGGGGAAAAAATAAGAATAACTAGAAAAGAAACTCGTTGCGAGCAACGAGAGGTCTTCCGTCCGATTCTGAAAAAAACCCCGCAAAATCGAGCTGAAAAATAGATAAAACTTTTAATGGAAACAAAGGGGATTGAACCCGGGTCGCCAGCAGGAAAATCCAAAGCGCTTACTATTAGGCTATTGGGACCACAGCTCTAAATCTACTTGTATATACTTCTGAAACAGTACATCTGTCTTAGAATAATGAAAGGCGGGTTACTATTCAAAATTTAGCACCAAACGCCACGAGTGAATCTTCGCGCCTTTTCTTTGGAAGGTCCCATTAAATAGGTGTGATAGCTTCAACGGAAATAAAAAAGAACGTTCTTAAAGCTAAAATTTCAAGGTAAAGAAATTGTTTGTAACACAGTCACAAATTCTATGACATAAATAGATAAGTAACACTAAATCAATGAAACTGCTATAATTTTTTACTTTTTTAAATTTCCTGTTTATCCCCATACTGAACTATCTCGATTAGTTAAACTTTCATGAAAAGGTTGAAATGTTTCGCCGAAAAACATGTGTCGCCCTAGGACGGTAAAGGAATCAGATACCATTTATGTTCAATAACTTAAATCATATCTTTGAGACAAGAATATTAATATAAACTCAATTCTTCAAAAAAATCTTTTTTCTTATGTTTGTCTTTCCTATCAGTTTAATATAACTCAAGTGTGCATGAGCAAAACAGTGGATACGTTTGATACTTACTATATATACATCGATATTGTTTCTTAAAACTATTATTTGTAACTATGATTTAAGATCTATTTTTCCGCAAAACAAATGATAGTAGGTATGTATTTCATTTGCACATTTAGTCTTTTCTTTTTCTACATTGAGAACCATCCGAAACTAATTATAGAAGATGTTTGAGACGACCATGGATTTAAATTTAGTTTGACACAGAATTGCAACGTAACTACATCGTGACAATCCCCGTTTTCCTTTACATTTCATTTATCCTTACTTACTTTCGTTCAAGCAAACGCTTGGCTGCTTCTGAAAACCCCTATTGCGAAATGTCGGAGTTGACATAGACAGCCGCCATATTGGGCCCGCTTCAGATTTTTAGATGCTAATATCTAGAGTTTGGATTTATCAATGTTCAAACAAATTATATAGTAAGCATTATAAGAACAGTCTCTATTAAAATTCAAAAAATAAATGAAAAATATTGAAAAACAAAAAAGTTAGAAAATATGGACTATTTAAATTCGCTTCCGCTAGCGACCGGAAGTACTGACGACACAAAAAAAGGCAATTTCACATATCTAAAAGTCATCATCTATCATCTCTAACAAGTCTCCAGTTAATATCTTAGACCATTTTTGCAAAAAAGGGGGGACAAAAATCCATTTTAAAATCAGAAAACTGTCAATAACTTGGAACCAAAGGTAAATATTCCAAATTTTCCTTCTGATGAACAAAGTTCATATAATGACGCATTATTCCTGAAAATTTCATTGAAAACCACCGAATAGTTTTCGAGAAATCGCCTGCACAAAATTTTGGGGAAAAAAAAAATAATAATAATAATAAGAAACAGTAGAATCACTAGAAGGTCTTCCGCTGAAGACGGAAGACCTTAATAAGAAACAGTAGAATCACTAGAAGGTCTTCCGTGAAGACGGAAGACCTTAACTAGAAACTCTTGTTGCTACAGCAACAAAGAAGGTCTTCCGTTCTCCTCTATTTATTTGTATGTATGAATTTTTATCTATGTTAAAAAAAAAGAAGATTTCCGATGTTACTTTAGACAATTATAGTCTTAATAACATTTACAAAAAATCATTTTCAATTTTTATATCACTTCCTGTGATGACTGGAAGTGACGGCAGATGGATTTTACGCTCTATCTGTTGCCCAATCTTAATGATTTATTATTCATATAAGTTTTGTGTCTTGATCTAGTACAGTTTAATTTAAGAGGTCTCGTCATATTAACATCTCATTTTGAGGGCAAGAAATCACGTGACCGGAAGTAATTTTTCAAAAGATATTTGAGGTTACTCTAGACATTTCAGTCTGAATGACATGTCCTAAGACCATTTCAAATACTCTTTTTATAAAAGATATTTATGGTTTAGTAAGATACCCAATTTATGCAGTTCTCTCTCATGACCGGAAGTTGTCGATTTTGTTTCCAGTGGGACTGATATATTTCAAAATTACAAATAAGATGCTACAATGTATTACTAAGAAAGATTCCATAAAGAAATATTGATTTTTTTGGTTTATTTGATCACTTCCTGTGACAACCGGAAGTGACAGCCGCACGAACGATGTAAACCAAATGGATTTGCTTTCTTATCAAGCTCTACCATTCCTATAAGTTTGGTGTCTTAATCTTTTACCACTTTCAGGATCTAGCTATGATAACGTCTCATTTTGAGGACAGAAAATCACGCGGCCGGAAGTGAATTTTAAATTGATATTTGAAATATCTGTAGACATATGCAGTCTGAGTTACATAACCAAAAATCATTAACAAATTCTTTATCTTCAAAAAGTATATATATAGCAGAAAAAATAATCAAATTATGTAGTTTTTCTCTTATAACCGGAAGTTGTCGTTTTTGTTTCCGGTGGGACTGATATATTTTAAAACTACAAATAAGATTCTATAATCTGATGTAAAAAAAAATTTCAAAAAAGAAAAGTTGAAATTTTCGATTATTATATCACTTCCGGTGACGACCGGAAGTGACGGCAGACAATCTTTTCCTAAATGATTTATCTTACTCATCACGATTTACCACTTGATTAAGTTTGGTGTCTTAAACTCTTATCGTTTACGAAATCTAGCTATGATAACTTCTCATTTTGAGGACAGGAAATCACGCAACCGGAAGTGAATTTTACAAAGATATTTGGTGTTACTGTAGACAATGGCAGTCTGAAGAACATATTAAAAAATCATAACAAATACTTTATCTATAAAAAATAGTTATGGGAAAGAAAAAATGCTGAAAATATGCATTTTTTCTATCATAACCGGAAGTTGTCGTTTTTGCTTCCGGTAAAGGAGTTAACTTTTAATAGTTCATTGATACTATTGAAAGGATAATGTTTTCTACGAGTCAAAGACACCTTCTTCTTGGGGTTCAATCCAATTCAATGAATGAAATATATTCTAAATTAAAGACACCTTCTACGGATTAAGGGACCAACTGGAATATCCATTTCTCAGTATTTCGCGTATCATAGTAAAATGAAGCGTGTTTACTGTTTTAAAGCAATTTCTTCAATTAATTTAAAAGACTCAATGAAATTAAGAAATAAGAGGTTGAAAAATTTTATTAAAATGTTATATAACTGATTTTTAAAACGATTTTTCAACTGACATTTAGATTAACGTCGTATTAGTGTGTTTTTGACGTTATGATAACGCGAAACCCTTAAATTAGAGGTAATAAAAATGTTGATTTGATTTGAACATATTTTATTGTAATATAATTACAAAGGGATTGAGCACAAGAACTGAATACTTATAACGCCCCCTCTCCCTATATATATATATGTAAATCACACATTCATATCGTCACAGTAAAACATGCTATATAAAGTATTCAGAATTTGCAAAAGTAAAACAAATTGATGCATTTTGCATATATGTATAAATATATAAAAGGTTGAACAAATTAATATATTAATATTGGTACAGTAATTAACAAGGAAATCTACCAGAATGCTTAATAAATGTTTGAACAAAAGAAAAGAGACGTTCATTCTCTGCAGCATTCAGTGAATCAACCCCCCATAATAAGACATGTGTACCGTGTTTCTAGTATTTGTATTTTATCAAATTGTAAAAAATTATGTAAAAATTCATTTCTGGCGTTCGCATACTTTGGACATAATAAGAATATTATGGAAGAAAAAGAAATTAATATTATGCTCTTGAAATTTTAAACATAAAAATTTCAGAATATCTCCGTCATTTTTGTTTATTTTTTTTTAATAAATCCTTTGTATCCATCATATTTTGTAGTAGTCTAAAATGCGTTCATTTAAAGCATTTATAGCCCCCACTAGATCTGGAAACGAGACGATAGAATTTTGTGTTTCTTTCATATAATGCACAACATAGAATAAATAATCATAATAGTTTGAGCAAAACGTCTACCGTAGTATTTGTTAAATTTGCTTTAAACTGCGAAAAATTGGCACTTTCCTAATATGTAATCCTATAGGAAATGTACCTGTATTTTAAGGACAGATGATACGAACAAATTTTTTCTTTGAAAAAGATTTAATATCATGTCACAAGTTCTGAAAAGTGGATGGTTCTTAGAATATTTTCTCCTAAGAACTGGAATATGAAAAAGACTTGACAAATATTACTAATATTTCAACGAAAAAACAAATATAGACAAATCGCATTCAGTAGACTTAAGAAAAATATACCAAGCCAGGTGAATTTTATTAGGAAAAGCTAAATGGTAAAAATCAGTCTATGTGATATTGCTAATTATGTTCCCCAAACGAAGTTGGGGAACATATTGTTTTTACTCTGTTTCTTATTAAGGTCTTTCGTTTCAGACGGAAGACCTTATAGTGATTCTACTGTTTTTTCTTTTTATTATTATTTTTTTTCCCTTTTCTTGTAAATCGGATTTCTCAGAGATGGCTGGACGGATTTTCTTGAAATTTTCAGGTATGATAGAGAATGAAAATACGCCCATGCGTTTTTTTCATTTTTTCAAAATTAACTTCCGGTCGTCAGTTATGTCCGATTTCCGCTTTTTTCAAAATGATTTTGTCTGAGTCATATCTCAGAAACGGTAAAAGATTAAGGCACCAAACTTATAGAAGTAATAGATCTTGATTAGTAGGCAAGCCCATTTGGGTTAACAGCGTCCGCCGTCACTTCCGGACGTCACAGCAAGTGATCAAAGAAATCGAAAATTTCAACTTTTCTTTTATGAAACTTTTTTTGCATCAGATAAAAACATCTTATTCGTAGTTTAGAAATATATCAGTCTCACCGGAAAGAAAAAACGACAACTTCCGGTTATGATAGAAAAACTGCATATTTTCAGTATTTTTTCTTTCACATAAATATTTTTTATAGATAAAGTATTTGTAATGATTTTTTGATATGTTATTCAGATTGCAATTGTCTACAGTAACGTCAAATATCTTTGTAAAATTCACTTCCGGTTGCGTGATTTCCTGTCCTCAAAATGAGAAGTTATCATAGCTAGATCTCGTAAACGATAAGAGTTTAAGACACCAAACTTAATCAAATGGTAAATCGTGATGAGTAGGATAAATCATTTAGGAAAAGATCGTCTGCCGTCACTTCCGGTCGTCACCGGAAGTGATAAAAAATCGAAAATTTCAACTTTTCTTTTTTGAAACTTTTTTTTACATCAGATTATAGAATCTTATTTGTAGTTTTAAAATATATCAGTCCCACCGGAAACAAAAGCTACAACTTCCGGTTATAAGAGAAAAGCTACATAATTTGATTATTTTTTTCCCATATATATACTTTTTGTAGATAAAGAATTTGTTAATGATTTTTGGTTATGTAACTCAGACTGCATATGTCTACAGATATTTCAATTATCATTTTAAAATTTACTTCCGGTCGCGTGATTTTCTGTCCTCAAAATTAGACGTTATCATAGCTAGATCCTGAAAGCGGTAAAAGAATAAGACACCAAACTTATAGGAATGGTAGAGCTTGATAAGAAAGCAAATCCATTTGGGTAAACATCGTCCGTGCGGCTGTCACGTCCGGTTGTCACAGGAAGTGATCAAATAAATAAAAAAATCAATATTTCTTTATGGAATCTTTCTTAGTAATACATTATAGCATCTTATTTGTAATTTTGAAATATATCAGTCCCACTGGAAACAAAATCGACAACTTCCGGTCATGAGAGAGAACTGCATAAATTGAGTATCATACTAATCCATAAAATATCTTTGATAAAAAGAGTATTTGAAATGGTCTTAGGACATGTCATTCTGACTGAAATGTCTAGAGTAACCTCAAATGTCTTTTGAAAAATTACTTCCGGTCACGTGATTTCTTGCCCTCAAAATGATATGTTAATATGACGATACCTCTTAAATTAAAATGTACTAGAGCAAGACATAAAACTTATATGAATAATAAATCATTAAGATTGGGCAACAGATATAGCGTAAAGTCCGTCTGCCGTCACTTCCAGTCATCACAGGAAGTGATATAAAAATTGACAATGATTTTTTGTAAATGTTATTAAGACTATAATTGTCTAAAGTAACATCGAGAATCTTTCTTTTTTTAAACATAGATAAAAATTCATACATAGTATACAGATAAATAGAGGAGAACGGAAGACCTTCTTTGTTGCTGTAGCAACAAGAGTTACTTACAGATAAATGAAGAAGAACGGAAGACCTTATTTGTTGCTGTAGCAACAAGAGTTTCTAGTTCTTTTTATTATTATTTTTTTCCCTTTTCTTGTAAATCGGATTTCTCAGAGATGGCTGGACGGATTTTCTTGAAATTTTCAGGGATGATAGAGAATTAAAATACGCCCAGGCGTTCTTTTCATTTTTTCAAAATTCACTTCCGGTCGTCAGTTATGTCCGATTTCCGCTTTTCTCAAAATAATTTTGTCTGAGTCATATCTCAGAAACGGTAAAAGATTTAGACAGCAAACTAATAGAAGTAATAGATCTTGATTAGTAGGCAAGCCCATTTGGGTTAATATCGTCCGCCGTCACTTCCGGTAGTCACAGGAAGTGATCAAAGAAATCGAAAATTTCAACTTTTCTTTTATGAAACTTTTTTTGCATCAGATAACAACATCTTATTTGTAGTTTCGAAATATATCAAGTCTCACCGGAAGCAAAACGACAACTTCCGGTTATGATAGAAAAACTGCATATTTTCAGTATTTTTTCTTTCACATAAATATTTTTTATTGATAAAGTATTTGTTATGATTTTTTGATATGTTATTCAGACTGCAATTGTCTACAGTAACGTCAAATATCTTTGTAAAATTCACTTCCGGTTGCGTGATTTCCTGTCCTCAAAATGAGAAGTTATCATAGCTAGATCTCGTAAACGGTAAGAGTTTAAGACACCAAACTTAATCAAATGGTAAATCGTGATGAATAGGATACTTCATTTAGAAAAAGATCGTCTGCCTTCACTTCCGGTCGTGACCGGAAGTGATAAAAAAATCGAAAAATTAAACTTTTCTTTTTTGAAACTTTTTTTACATCAGATTATAGAATCTTATTTGTAGTTTTAAAATAAATCAGTCCCACCGGAAACAAAAACGACAACTTCCGGTTATAAGAGAAAAACTACACAATTTGATAATTTTTTGTCCCATATATATACTTTTTGTAGATAAAGAATTTGTTAATGATTTTTGGTTATGTAACTCAGACTGCATATGTCTACAGATATTTCAAATATCATTTTAAAATTCACTTCCGGTCGTGTGATTTTCTGTCCTCCAAATGACATGTTATCATAGCTAGATCCTGAAAGCGGTAAAAGATTAAGACACCAAACTTATAGGAATGGTAGAGCTTGATCAGAAAGCAAATGCATTTGGGTTAACATCGTCCGTGCGGCTGTCACTTCCGGTTGTCACAGGAAGTGATCAAATAAATCAAAAAAATCAATATATCTTTATGGAATCTTTCTTAGTAATACATTATAGCATCTTATTTGTAATTTTGAAATATATCAGTCCCACTGGAAACAAAATCGACAACTTCCGGTCATGAAAGAGAACTGCATACATTGAGTATCATACTAATCCATAAATATCTTTTATAAAAGAGTATTTGAAATAGTCTTGGGACATGTCATTCAGACTGAAATGTCTAGAGTAACCTCAAATATCTTTTGAAAAATTACCTCCGGTCACGTGATTTCTTGCCCTCAAAATGAGATGTTAATATGACGAGACCTCTCAAATTAAACTGTACTAGATCAAGACACAAAACTTATATGAATAATAAATCATTAAGATTGGGCAACAGATATAGCGTAAAATCCATCTGCCGTCACTTCCAGTCATCACAAGTGAAGAAGTGATATAAAAATTGAAAATGATTTTTTGTAAATGTTATGAAGACTATAATTGTCTAAAGTAACATCAAGAATCTTCCTTTTTTTAACCATAGATAAAAATTCATACATACAGATAAATAGAGGAGAACGGAAGACCTTCTTTGTTGCTGTAGCAACAAGAGTTTCTAGTTGTTAATATTATTCGATTCTCCTGCTCTATTACGACATTTTAATACCAAGTACTCTTGCTTTCTTTAGCGTATGGAATTTATTTCAATTTTATTTGGATTTAATATTAATAGAATGAATCTTGATTTCATTTGAAATTTGATTTTTTTTTCTAGAATAACACAATTCCAAGAAATAGCGACTTTCAGCATATTAAAAAGAAATACACGTTTCTTCCCTATGTTTCCCATCTAGAATTACATGTTTGGAAATTTATTTATGCTACTTACATTGAATTTCATGCAAATTTCGGTCAGGAGTGTTAAAACCCGAACCCGATTCTCTGTTTTCCTTTTCCATAATTTCAAACTGCCTTGCATCTCTCACTCATGTTTCTCACATGCTCTAAAATAATTCATCGCCATCCATTTCAAACATAAAACAACTCAAATAGGATATTTTCAAACGTCTCTTTAATACATGTATAATGCACATGTGATGCAGGTACACATGGGACATTTCACAACGTTTTCACTTACGCTTCCGTCTTGATGCGCAGATCAAATGCATGTTATTCATATTATTAGGTATATCGTAATTTTAATCAGACCCTACCCCTTACATCTTAACTCGAAAACAATCTCATTCAAGCTCATATAGACACCTAGGAGCGTGTTACAATGTTTTGAACGTGCTCTCTTTGCGTGATCAATGAATTCGTGGTTATCCCCGAGTCGACTCGTATAATCCAGGAAGTCTGTTTAGAGTATATTTATACCAACTGCGAGCCCGATCTAAAATCCTTGTAGAGAATTAGCCTATTAGTTTGTGATATGCCTGTCTTTTTTCAAATAGAAAAAAACATCCTGCATACAGATTAATAGAGGAGAACGGAAGACCTTCTTTGTTGCTGTAGCAACAAGAGTTTCTTGT
>PRKT01000027.1:1920786-1934228 GCA_003671525.1 Saccostrea glomerata
CCCGGTAAATGCATATGAAAAGTGAAAGATTTGAGGCAATAGAAGTTATAGACTACACCCCCCACCCCCACCCTTACGAAATAGGTTTTTGACATTTGGGGGAGTTTGGTTTTCTTTTGGCTTGTCAAGAAATTTCTGGGATTGGATTTTTTTTTTGACTGGGGTGGACCCCCCTTTGAAAAAATTTCTGGATCCACACCTGTGTTAAATGGTTTTTTGTAAGCTATCACCAATTGCAAATTGAAATGGTTCAGAGAAGGGCCGCTCGCTATGTACATAACAATTACCACAACACCAGTAGCGCTAATTAGGGCAAATGGAGATAGGGCAATTAAAGTTTTACATAGGAATAAAGGGAAGGTCCTTAAAATCTTCATATCTAGAACAGCAAAGTCATGATTAGTCACAATGATATGGAGGCATCATCAGGTAGTGTATATGCAAATCTGTTCAAATTAGGACCCGTTTGGTTAGACAGGGCCACAAATTATTGCCTTGCCCACAATGGGCAATCAGAGTTTTACATCAGAAACCAAAAGAAACATGATCGCTTATCAAGAACTGCAAAACAATAATTAGATGCATTTATATTTATACGGAAGCATCCTCAGCAAAGGCTTGATTACTAATGCTAATTTTAAAACAGAAGCACCATCAAGGCCACAGGGCCTCTTTGCTTATTTTTCATATAAAATAGAAATCTTTATATGAAATGTTTATATAGTGTTTTTTGATGGAAAAAATGTCATTTTATTTTCAGTAAGAAACATTGTGATCATCCTGGATATAGAAGGCAAGAAAAAGAATGATTTGAGAGTAAGCTGACAATGGCGACTGATATCAGAAGCAGGCCCTCGGTCAATGACGAGGAGCTGTTTGGAAATGGTCCCGAGGAACCAGACACAGGGTTTAAAGAACAGCTACGGCGTACAATCAGCCGGGAAGGAAAGAAAAGACGGGAAGAATTCCGGACCTCTAAAAATGACAAAGAGTTTGAGGAGGATTCTGACAGAGAAAACGACGATGACGTCTTTGTCGGCTTTCAAATCCAGACTGAGGTGAGAACGGAGAGGAGTAAGAGTGACTCGAATCTCCCCGATCTCGTCCTGAGTAGTGCAAGTACGCAGTCAGAGGGGGACAAAGAGGCGAGGCTTAATTCTGAAGAGTCTCCGGACGTGGTGATACAGAGAATCTCACCGGCAGGTTCTGGGAAGGATGGGGAAACCAAGGACGGTAGCCAGGGGGAAGAGAATCAGAGTATTTTGGGCCCACTGCCAGTAACAAAAGATAAGTCCTCACCAAAGTTCAGGAGATCTGTAAGTTTTCAAGACCAAATTAAGGATCGGAAAGACAGCAAATCAAACATGGACACTGAAAGTCGGAGGAAAGAATATCGGAAGTCGAGTGGATATGGCACAGGTGGGAGTAATACGTCGCTGCAGTCTCAGATGAGTAACGTGTCCAACACAAGTCAAGACACTGAGGGAGATGTCCAACACCAGGGTACTCAGAAACTGACAGAGTTAAACAATTCCGCTGTACAGGGTACTCAGAAGCCGACAGAATTAAACAATTCCGCGGCATCAACATACAAATGCCTGGATCCTAGTCAAGGGTCAAAGATGGACGTCCAACCAAAGGCTTCTCAGAAAGTGACAGAGTTAAATATTCCAATTGTAGCAATAGGCTTGAAAGGCTTAGATCCTGTAGTCCTAGCCAAGAAATTAGAACCTTCAGGAATAAGCAGGAATGGTGAACTGATAGAAATGAGCAGGAGGATTGAATCAAGGGGATTTGTTTCACCGTTAATGTATGAGGGGGATAAGACCGGAGTTAGAATTGTTTCCAGAGGAGGACCCCGGCCAGATGGGATAGTGTCACCTGTCAGAAACTCTCAGTCTCCAAACAATGTGGATGATGCGTAAGTTAAACATTTATATGACTTTGCCTCAAATGTTAATGAAGCTTATAATACATGTATTAACTTGAAATAGCTCTTTGAAATGTACTTTAGAATTCAATTCACATGCTTTTTAAATGTGAAGTCATGCACACATAAATGCATATATTTACGGATATGTACTGTAGATCACTAAATTTTCATGACACCCTATTCTTCGTGAGAAAGTCGTTAGTTTTCATAAAATGTGGACTTTAATTAACCATGATAACTGCATAAAACACTGTTTGCCTTCATTGACTTATGCTTTATTTTCTAACATCAGGGCCATTCAGTGGTTAAACCTTAGTAGACATTACATGATTATTTAGCATCAGAACATCTCAATAGAAAAGATTCCAATTATGTACTCAACTATCATGATTACAGATTATTCCTAAGTTAACATATATAATACATGTATATACCAGCTATGATAAGTTATGACAGTTGTACATAATTGAAGTGTAATTAAATTTAAACAAAAACTGAAATATTTCTAGAAAATGATTATACTGCAAATATTAACATGAAAACATGTACAAGTAACATTTTAACCTTTAACCATTTTGAATCAAATCTAATGTTTTGGACATGTTTTTATACATTTTCCAATTTTTTATTTATTCTTTGATTTTGTGATACCATTGGGTGACAAGGGCCCACATTTGCAGTTCAATTCATCTGATAATTATTTAAGCATTCACACATTCTCTGTGATATTCCTGTGGTAGACCTTGGGTCTCCTTTTCTATAATTCTTAATTCATAAAATTTAGCCTGACTTTTTGTCCTACTAATACTTTATTAAGCTAGATGTCCCTTTGATCTCATTTACCTGGTTTATTATAAACATCCTTGTTTACATGTTTTATATTTAACATCCTTGTTACCACAAAATGACCCAGCAGAGCGTAGATTATTTACGGAGTTCAGAAATAGTCACACTATACATGTAGGGAATTGTAAACACATATCAGTAACATAATGTAACACACTGAAATTATATCTTTTAATTCACAATCCTTAAAAAAAGCTTGAGATTTTAATTTAGACCCGGAAGTAAGGTATCCCTGTCTTAGCAGTCTGCCCTTTAATAGAAATCATTGATTATCTGTAGATCTTTGACAAAAGCCTGTTAGATTTTATACCTTAGTACTTGAAATCTTGGGGAAAACCAGATTGTTTTTCAGTACTTAGTATTGTAACTACAGGAAACACCTTTTCTACTTTCATTTTTGATAGCAGCCAACCAGTTTTTTTTCCTGATTTCAATTTAAATACCCTGCATATTTTAGACTGCAAAGATTGTAAAATGAAAGTATAACTTTGGCAAATTTAATACTGAAAAGAAGATGTAAAATTACAGTATCAGGATTATCAATGATTTTGAGTGTGTATTAAGATGCGTTAGAATCAACACTGATTTTGAGTGTATGTTTCAGCTTCACATCAGGAGATGAAGAAGACCAGACCACACAGATATCAAACCTTATTCCAGAGGTTGTGACTTCTATACTTAACCAACCCTCTTTAGAGGACACACCACCAAATGATCTGTTACCACTTCTCAGCATAATGCAACCATCAAATGTTGAGGATTCTCCTATACCACACCAGGAGGAAGGATCCAGCAATTCGTCACATGGGGGAGTGGATCCAAATGCCAGCAGCCAAGAGGGTGGATCAAACAGTTCTCCAACAGAAGGAGGTGGTGCTGATGATCTGAGTCATCATGACAGTTCTGTCCAGCTGCCTGATTTTGAACAAATTTTAGATCCAAAAACACCAGACATTGCTAATATTGTTTCACCCAGTCTCAAATTGTCCAAGGAAGAAGCGATAAAAATTCTGGCTCAATATGGTAATGCTCGTCCACTGTCCTTGCCCTCGTCGGCGGGGATACCAGTAAATCTACAAATCCCGGACCGACTCCCCGCCACCCCCGATGTCCCTCTGCCCAGACAGCCCCCCTCCACCGGACACTCCAGCTACGGAATTTCCAATATCACCAGTGCTTTTCTTAAGAATCCAGAGATATTCAATTTTGAAGTAGAAAATCTACAGAACATTCTACGGATCATTGGAACACCAACGTCAGGAATTGGGATCAGAGGTAAGTGGAACACCCAACATCAGAGGCCTGGTCAACAGAGCAAATGTTTGGGAGAGCTTGGCAAATTTGTTTCTACTCCAACAGAAATGTTCCCGAGTGCTTGCCAGCATTCACTCTGTTGAACAGGCCTCAGGACTACAGATCAGAGGGTGATTTTAAGGCTATTGGGAACACCATAATGGGATTAATGCAGGCTATTAGAAACAACTATGTACATCAAGATTAGATATCAGATCAAGTAGACTAAAACTGTTTTATTTAGAGTTAAACAATATTTATGTTTAATGTTACTTCATATTTCTAAGATATTAGTAATGTATCATGTTGTTTAATGTTTTTTCCAGAAGGCTCCCTTGCCTCTGATGTCTCCGTGCCTTGTGTTGAGATTGCATCACGATGCAAAGATAGAGACTGCTCACTACGCAAGTGTCAAACGGTAAGTCCAGAAAATTATCAGATTGTAAGTCAAAATAACAGTCCCTGACAGGTATTCTTTTACCAGCATTCCTACATCTGATTTGATTGGTCATATTTCCAGATGAAGGCCGCCCTGATTGGTCTGCAGCATGCCTTGGATGGATTCCTGGAGATTTCAGCCTCCCCTGACGTCCAGAACCTGTGTCTCCGACTGTACGAACATGCCAAAAACTGTGAGGAGCCTCCCGCTAGATGCACCATACCCTGGTGTTACCTCCTCAGAAGGTGGGTTTGTTTGTTGTTTATCATCCCTCTTGAGGAGAATTTTTCACCAATATGGAGATGCCACCAGTTGTCAGTGGAGGGCTGCAAATTTATACACTATACTCAGCACTCTGGTCCATTGAGTAATGAGGGATCTCTTACTGCCAAACGGGTCCTCTCTTTATAAGGTCTCATCTGAAGGACCAGTCTTCATGTCTCACAGATGGATTTAAATTCACAACAAAGAGTTCAAGTCCTTACTACCCGACTCTAGAGCCAATGCTCTAACCACTGCGCCATTCAAGCAACTGCTTAATAGATAACAATTGAGGTGCACAATACCTTGATATGATGTGCACAATGCCCTTATC
This sequence comes from Saccostrea glomerata, assembly GCA_003671525.1. Classification (NCBI taxonomy): domain Eukaryota; kingdom Metazoa; phylum Mollusca; class Bivalvia; order Ostreida; family Ostreidae; genus Saccostrea; species Saccostrea glomerata. The sequence goes on from PRKT01000027.1 coordinate 1,925,893, forward strand.
AATCTTTCTTTTTAGAATTTCAAACAGTTCACTACTTGTGAAAAACATTGTCCATCATATTTGTTGTTCATTACTGCTATCCCATACAACCCTCATATAAGATGCAGGCCTCTTAATACTTCAAGGTATTTTGCTGTAGAGGTCTGACGAGTATAGACGAACATCTTACATTGCTGTGTTACTTGGTTGCAATGAAATTATCAAGTTTTACACTTTTTCTGAGCCATGAAAAAGGTAATTTCAAATATACAAGTCAATACATTATTTACAATCATTAAAGTAAGGAATATACTTACAAAATATAAGACCAGGAAAGAAATACTATACCTTAGCCACAAGTTTCAAGTGTGCATTCAAGTGTAACGAAATCAAAGGGTTTAATGGTACCTGTTTATGAGTAGTTTTCAGCTTTAAGGTTCATTGACCTTACGTGTCTTATAGGGGAAATAAATCTTTCTGGGATTGATCTCTATTATTCCCTATAAATATTATCATCGAGATAAAAGGCTATTTCTGCCAAATTGCACACTACAAGGTATGCTGAATTTTTTTTGCAAATCAATTATAAATTATTGCAAAGTATGCTGAAAATGAAATGTTATAAACTTAAATCATAATTAAGATTGCATTTGGAAAACCATTATAAAATATGCAAAATTGTATTTGGCCTTCTTTATAGGTTTTCTGAGGAGGAGGGTGTCACGAGTTATGCTGCATTTTTCTGGATTAAGCGTCAGTTTGACACGCCAGTCTGTGATGAGGATATCTTTCCTGATGAGGATCTAGAACAGTTCATTAAGGTAAAACAATATAGCATTATGCTGTAAGTTGTTTAAATTCCATGAGGTTAAAATTCATGATATCTCAAAAAGAAGCAATTGCGATGGTTTTAATTTCACGCTGCAAGAAATAAAATTGCAAGAAATAAATTCAAATTTCGTGCAAGCATTAAAACGTTTTTAAAAACATAAGAAAAGTATTCACAATAGGTTTAATTTTGCTGGAAAATGATAAATCAGGAACATAGCCAAATTAAAACAATCGTGATTATTTGCCAATCTACAGTATATAGTTCGGCAAGTGATATCTTAAGGTAACATGTAGTAAGTGTTATCTTTATTATAGCAAGTGGTATTTGTCAGTTATCATCCTATGAAATGGGAGTAGAGTTATAACATGATCCAACAGACTTATTGTTGAGGCACAATTATAAAATCTTCCTGTCGTTTCTCTTCTCTAGCTACAGTCTTCACATCACCACACGGAGTCGACATTGTTTGAGGTCATATCTCGGATTGAACTGCCTGGTCACTACGGGAATGTGGCCCTGGTGTCTGAGGTGACCCCTCCTCTGGCCTCGTTTGATTCCGAGATGTCCACAACTGACCCCCTCTACGTAATAAAACAAGTAGGTCACATCATCACTGAAGTACTGATCAATGTTATTAATTACAGTGTAGTGTAAAACAAGTAGGTCAGAATTATTACTGAATCACTGATGGATGAAAATCACAAGGGATAAACAACACAAAATTTTTGCTTCCAAAATTTAAATATCTTTGTTGAAATATTCGCCTTTCTCACTTTAGAAGTGGTATTTGCTTTATAATTCAGTGAAAAGTGCAAAAACGCAACTTTAATAACAGTTCAGTTATTTTTTGAAAAGTTTAAGAAATGTATGCAGTTGTATTTAATACTGCAAAGTTTTTGGGGACATTTTAATATCTTTAAAAATTTAAATTTCTAAATTACATTTCGGATTTTCCATTTTTAAAGAACTGTTGAAAAAATACCACTGTAATCCTTCTGTTTCGGAGATTAGAAAATTCATTTGTGCTATGTATCTTTAAACATAATTTAAAGTTGCCTGTTTTTTATACTTTGTAGATCAGTAATGATGAATCTGATACTGAGGAAACACGAGTATTTGAGAGACTGAGAAATTTAGAACACCCCAATTTGATCCACCACTACTGGATCGCTGTCTATCAAAGTCACACCAACATCTGTCTGCAGTACATACAAGGTAGGCTAATTTTATCCCCATTTATTCACCCAATTGTTTGGTTACCTTGTAGGTTATTGATAATTCAAGAATTCACAGTCCTGCTCATACACAAAATAATGTCTGCAGCAGTTGGTAAAAAATCATTAAAAAAGTCATAAAAAAGAAAAGAGTTTATTTACATATTATGCTATTTTCTAACGTAACAGTAGAATCTTAACTCAGTGTGATCATTGCTGCTATTTTCTGATGCAACAGTAGTTACTGTAAACCAACTTTTATTCGCGATGACTTTATTTTGCGATTTACCAGGGGTAAACTAGTTTGCGACAGTTTATTTTTGTGATCAAGTCGAATTTTGATCTGTTATTATTGGACACAGAGACTTTAAGGACCGGTTCACGGCTAGAAATATTCATGATGTCAAGGCTCTTGCGATCTTAGTAAAAAAATTCTCACGTGCGAATAAAAGTTGGTTCACAGTATCATGTAATAATTGAGTGTTTTACAGGTGATACACTCGAGACAGAACTACAGCGACGTATGCTTTTCGCGCCACACATGGTTCTACAGATGATGAGAGAAGTGTTAGACGCTGTGGACTTCCTCCATAGAAATGGGATTATCTACCTCTACTGGTCATGTAAGTCTCATAAAAATATGTAATTATGTACTATAAAGCACACATTATAAGAGACAAATTAAGACTTGGTAAAAAAAATACCTTGAATGATATTTCTCTTATATTGTTAAGTTTCCCCTCTGACTGTCAAGGGAGAAAACTCTGTTTTAGGATACTTAAGAGGGTGGGGGGTCACGGCCATTTTTAGACTATATTGATCTCCTTTAGAAGAAGAGCTACATATGAAGATATACAAAAATGGTCAAATTTTAAAACAAAAATATGTAATAATTTTCTTTGCCAAATGATAGTTGTCAGCTTAAGATATCATATATAGAAAAAATAAGTTAAATCTGATTGTTAATTTGTTGACCCCCCAGCCTCCTTAATTCTTTTAACAAATTTTCAAGTTTTGTCAAATTGTTTTCCCACAATATGAGAAACTGTGTGCATTTTAATTATTAAATTGATTTCTTTTAAATGAATCATTAGAGATACTAGAAAATTCTGATGCCTTTTTTCAGTGGGTAACATTTTACTGGACAGCTTACATAGGCGACTCATCATTAACAACCTGACCCTCTCGGTGACTGATGATGGACTTTATGATGTGGGATACACCAAACAGTCCCTACCCCCAAGTCTGGTCCCTCCCGAGGTAAAACTCAAAGAATTACTGCCCTTTATAGGTTCACTATTGTCTCTCTTTCTTATAATGAAAGTAATAAACCTCACATTTATTTAATGTACTGTTATATGCTCAAATTGCAAGACTTTCTTTTATCAAAGAGTATCCAAATTGCATCATTGAAAAAGCCCAGCTCAGAATTATATCTTGATATCAAAATATAAAACTTGAGACTATAAATATAAAACAAACTGCTTGTTGATTCAGATGTTTGAGGGTGAATCTTTGACCCATGACAGTGACTGCTGGGGTGCAGCGTGTGTTATGGTTCACTTGTTATCAGGTCATCAGATCTGGTACAGTCATCGTCATGACTCCCGAGAGGAATTGTGGGAAAAGGTAAGTCAGTGACTTATAGGTGGACAAGTACAATATAGTGACAGGTTATAGGTGTTTATATTAGTAATAGAATACAATCGGCTAGAATACAAACAGCAGGGTCATGTTAACTAAGGTGAGCAATGTACTCCATGGGTCTTGTAAAAAGACTTTTTGAGAATGTGTTCTTTGTCAGAGATTTTAACAATTGCTTAACATTGTAGGTGAGATCTGGCTGTTCCCCTTTCACCTCAGAGGAAGTTAAAATCAAAGACACATCGCTGTTAGCACTACTTAAGGAATGTTTTAAGGTAGGTTCCCAGTCAGGCAGATATTGGCATGCTGCACACACAAGATACAAATTGGAATATCACTTTCAAAAGGAAAGAAGAGATACCACATGTATATTGTAAATGATTCTTCTTTTCCAGTTAAAAGTGACTGAGCGAATATGTTTTGTGGAGCTTCTGAGAAGAATTAAGTCTGCTTCAACTGATGGGAACTTTGCTCACTTGTCCAGTGGTTCTTAGTGAATACATCACCACACTGTAGTGGTCCATCCCTCAGCTTAATCAGGTCTCAGTCAAAGTTACACTGGGAATTCATTCTGTTGTGACCAGGTTCTGCCAAAACTCACTGCAAAATGCAATTTATCTTTGTCAGCATCAATTAATGGAGATCATGCATTGGAATATGTAAATATATACCTTTGATATGTCAAATTCATTATGATATTTATCATGGTCAGTACTTTGGATGACATGTATATAATTCAAGTCGAAATGATCTCCACATCTCTACATGTAACACTGCCACAAAGTAGGGAGGCCAGAAATGTTTTGTTCTTATGAAACTAAGATTGTGCCATAAAATTTTTAAACAATTCAACTATTCCTGGTGTACATTTGTAACTAGTGCTTGTAATTTTCAGTCATCAGGAAAAGAAAACAAGAGAGCTTGATATGTGTGGTATGATATGTGTAGTTTAAGGCTTGGTAATACCAATATTGCTTGGTAACAGAGATATCCATTGGTTTATGTACATTTCACATTCCATTATGTTGCTACAAAAGATTTTAAGTTTTGACTGTTTGTGAACCATTTTATTTAGTCTGTTAATATAAACTAGAATTGTCTATTTTTAGAAACCTTTTTTGTAAAAAGTTGCTTCTTTGTTACTTTTGTATGCCTTGACACTTGACAGCATGTAAACGGGGTACTGCAATTGAGCACCTAGTTATTATACACTTTTATATCCAATGTATTTTAAAACTCACTTCATGCATGTACTCTCTTTCAGCTATCGTCACATGAATATTAAGTGTCTGCCCTCTATAAATATTCAAGATTCTGTATAGTGTTATAACCTTGTAAATATTATAGATATATATGTACATATATATTTATATTTAGTTTTGTGGCATGTTTTCTTGATATGTTTTATGTAGAAAAATTTCACACTTTATGTGGCAACCTGTTGCCTTTCAAGTCAAGAATATATACATGTATAGAACAAATATGCTGAGATCTCAGCCTTTCCTACTGCCTTAATTGTATTTTTCTTAAGCTGGAGAAATTAGGGGGAGGGTCGCTTATAATGACATATAGCCTAGGGGACTGTGTTCTATGTAGATATATCTTGTTTGTGCTTTGCTCAAAATTCCAGGTTTGAGAAAAAAATATAAAGAAAGAGAACCTAGTTTCACATTTATTTTAAAATGTGGACAAATATTTCAGTTTTTTTTTATACAAGCTTGTAAAGAGTTTTTTCTGTATTGTTAGTGTATAAATGTATATATACTTGTATAAATACTAGGATCATTAATGATCTTTGTTAGTGAACCTGTTAAGTTTGTCTGAATTTGTTGAATTTGATAAATTGTTTCTTGTTGATGCAAAGAAGAAGCTCACCTTGTTGTTGATAGTTTTTGAGTTTTTTTTTTTTTATTACATTTTTACTTGAAAAATGGCAAAAGAATTGGTGACCTATTTTGTGACCTATTTTAGGTAGAGGAAGTGGTAATGTTTTTACATATTCAGGAACAATCTAAATTTAGATACTAAAAATGAATTCTGAATCACTCTTCTTGTTGCCCCTCTATTTTTTCTTTACATTAATTTTTACATAATCTACAAATCATACATGTACATGTAGTTAGTTTAAGAATCTTTCCTCCTGCTACACTTTATAGTTTTATGAACTTAAAAGAATTTCAAAAATTATACTCAATTTGCCATTGGCTTAAAATTACTTAGATTTTAGGTGGCATAATAGGGTAAACTTTTTACTTTTAACAAAGAAATTGTGGTTATAGAACAAAAAGGATTATATTTTTGAATTTAAGAATATCTGTTATGGTTTAGGATAAATTTTGTACCCTGGGATGCCAAATACCCAGGACTGATTATGTTACATCACAGTCCTGATTGATATATATATATACTGTATATAGGGTTATTTTCGCCCCACTTTATCTTAGCTCTTTCACACTTGCAAACAGTTTTGACCTATTTTAAATTTGCCCAGTCACCGGTTTGTTTAATAAATTATACTATATTCTTTGAATTGGCCCCTTTACATTTGCCTTAACCAAGATTAGGGTGAAAGGGATGAAAATAAAACAGGTGCAAAAATTTCCTTGTATACAGTATTCTTTTGTAACTTTACAGTAGAGATCTTAATGGTTGGTATAGTTTTGTAGAACTCAATTTTATCTATATACTAAGAGTTTAGTTTTATTATATACCACACTGTGCTTGATATTTACACTGTCCTAATTTCCTCGGACAGAAGTGATATGCCTTGAACCATTTTATGCAGCTTTTCATAGCCTCGCTTTGTTGATTTCTATTTTCAAAACCATTATTTTCATTCAGAAAAATAAAATAGAAGCAGAAAATGATTTTGAAAGCTTTGTTTTAATTCTATGCTGGTTTGTATAAAGTAACTGTGTATACTTTACCTGTATTTGTAATGACAGGTTTTTTTTGTCCACACCTGAGTCCATGAGTTTATACATAGTCTTGATTAATTCCCAGACTTTGAACTAAGATAGTGTTGTAGTATGGAAAGTCATTATTTTAAGCACCTGTCAGAAATTCATCAAATTAAAACTCTCTCTCTCCCTCTTAAATTTTGTGGAAAGACATTTTTTCAGATTGACACATTTTGTACAGCATTTCTTGTTGAAGGGAATTTTTTCACTTTGAAAAAGAGAATTTCATAAATAGGTAAATACCATTATAATTAGACTTTCTTAACATGTTCACAGTTTCGTATAATGGTTCTTGGACTTATTTATACCAGGTACATGTTCATTTACATGTATTAACAATGATCTGATCTTGATTTTGTTGTATTGATGCTGATTGAAATATCAATTCATTTGTGCAGGAAGTATTTTACTAGCCAGTCATGTTAATACACTGTACCTTAATTTGAAATTCTGAAAGATATTGGCTGTATCTTATCAACCATTAATCCTGACTTGTCATTTTCTCAACTTTTCCAGGGTATAAGAGTGGATCCATACTGATAGCAGAAAAGTACTCACATGATTATGAATGGCGGAAGTAAGCATTGGTCCATGATAAGTTAAATGCTAGTGTAGAGTGTGTATTTTTTTTCTCCGAAAAGGTCTCTCAGTGATTTGAAAGTTAAAGTTAAACAGCTAGGTACCAATGGTCACCTGAGTTGATGCTCAAGAGAGTTTTTTCTGGTGAGTGTCTTGCAGATGTCAACAGTCATTTTTAAACATTTAAAATATTTTTTGGAGGGGGCATATAGTTGTCATGTCCATCTGTCTGTTTGTACACCAAAACTCTAACCTTGCCAGTAACTTTTGGCTTTTTGCAGTTGTGGTTTTCTTATTTCACAAGTACATGTATATTTCTTGTGATAAACCTCAGTGTACCAGTGTAAATACTGATTGGCAATGTAATGTTAGAGGTTGACCTACTTTATAAAAACTAATTTTTTTCCTGAGATTTGAACAGTTGGTGCTAGGGATTTTTTTAAAACAATTTTTTTATTATACATACTTGTACCCATGCAATTACACCACAAAAATTATTAGATGTTTTATTACTAAATAATATACCCTCAGCAGGGTATTCATGTCCTATGGACATATTTCTAGTTTCTCATGGAATTCATTTTTACTTAGTTGATTATTTCATTTGTTGACCTCCTTATCTGTAAAATGTTACACCTGTGTAACAAAGTTTTCATTAAAGAAGATAGAATTACACACCATTCAGTACATGTCTATGAATAAAATTAACATTTTAACAAGGACTACTTTGCTGTAATAAAGGTTTGAAAGATAGGTTGTTATTGTTCATCAAGAATTCAGCACTGAACCAAAATTTTGCAATTACAAGGATTAAAAAACTTTTGAGTTACATTTGATAACTGTGATTTGCATTAAATACAGATTTGAGATTTTCATTAAAACCCTCTGTTTATTGATGAAATAGACAGGTGTTATTTTAAATTTATAATGTAAGCCATCCATTTTCAATGTAGGGTTTATTATTCTTACGATAGTGCAATGATTAATTCATTGTTTTCATGAATGAATAAATGAGAAGTGATAAAAAATAGAAATTTCTGCCAAATACTTTCAAAATGCTTCTCCTCCTACAGTTTTGATCTGATTTCAATATGATTTGGCACACAAGTACAGACATGGATTCAGGAT
>PRKT01000027.1:1934567-1988829 GCA_003671525.1 Saccostrea glomerata
CAAATTACCTCCAATAATTCAGGTCTACCGACCGTACACAGTGACACAATGACCAAGTACTTCACATACCTGTAATAGGAGTGGAATTTACATTCAAATTGTGTCACCTATTTAACATGTCATAAATGTTTTCTTATTATCTCTTCTTTCTTAATTAATTTGTGCAGTTTTTAATGCATTTTTTGTACGTGAGGCTTGTTAGAAGTTCTCCCATTACCCCTTACTGTCATGAGGTGTAGAGAGGTGGTAAGATGACACTGTACAAATTACCTCCAATAATTCAGTTCTACCGACCGTACGCAGTGACACAACGACCAAGTACTTCACATACCTGTAATAGGAGTGGAATTTACATTCAAATTGTGTCACCTATTTAACATGTCATAAATGTTTTCTTATTATCTCTTCTTTCTTTTTTGAAAGGAGAGATGAAATTTGTGAAAGTGAGGATTAATACTCCTGTTCCAAAGAATGGGGTCGGGAAAAAATTAGATCTTTGTGAAATTATTCGACCAGAAATAGAAAAATGGTTAAAGTTTCTTAAGAAGTGTAAAAAAAATATTTTTAATTTTCAAAGACTATATCTCAAAAAAGGATTATAAAGTTGTCTTTCCTATTTAAAAAAAAAATAAATAAATAAACCAAAAATAAAAACAGGATATTGCATTGTCTACTGGCAAAGAAGAGTAAAACATGCTTATGATGACCCCATTTATTATGCATTGCCAATGTCTTTCAAATATATATTTAGAACAGAATTAACGAATTACATTTATAACAATTAACACATTAAATTTCCTATTCTTGGCACTTCTTTATAAACATGTTTTACTGTATTTATGTGCACTTGAAATATACCTCTTCTATACATGTATTAATAATTTTTTTGTCCATGCAAATCACAACCACTAAATGTATGATCCTTTTCGATTGTGACCAGGGTACATATGCATATAATGGCTTGAGACAATGGCTTTGCAATACCATCAAAACATTCAGCATGCATTTTTTCTGAAAGTTATCTGTAAAATATAGTATGTATTTTCGTTGGGTCAAATTTCCGAGGTTGAGGATAAAATATCGGTTTGTAGACATTTTATTTCATGGTTGTAGAATGATACATGATATAAGTGGTAATGCATATCAAATTTTACTTTTCGTGATGGTCATGGATTTGTATAGGTCTCTCCATACCTAGAAAACAACAAAAATTACATTGTAACCTCCCAGGAAAATTCATAATTTCACAGTATTTAGATGTTCTTTCAGATATTCTTGCGAATGTCTGTTATTCTTTCTTTATGATTTATATGTAGTTAGGTATTTACAGATGGAATCACTTTTCCTGATGATAACTTTCTTATTCCTTCAGAGACCCATCTGTGAGCAATAACTCTTGATCATATGTAGTTTGAGTATCAACAGTGGATCCTGTATACCTTATGATTTCCATCATTGTACTTTGAAGACTGTTCAAGTGAGAATTTGTATTATGGTGCAGACATTCTAGTCTTGTTTTTCAATTTTCACACTTGATTCTTCTCTTATACTTCCACCTACCCACCCCAAAATGGAAATATTGATAGATTAGTTATTTCTCTACCTGTAGGCCTTATGTATAAAATGTTTTTAACATCCAATTTTATTATTAAATCCTCTAAGAACTTTTGATGAATATTAGATTGATATAGTTTTAAGCAGACATTTTGATTGAATACTGGTATCTGCTTCATATAAAACATTAAAGGCTTTGTTCAGACTTTGAAAGCTTGAGATTTTTAGTTAATTATGGTTAATTAAATCAATATATACAACATATCTTACACATGTCAGATGCTGGTGTTTTTGTTGTCTTATCATGAAAACCTCAAGGCATTGGATTTTCATTGGCTATACTTTGAGAATACTTCAATATATTTTTATCAGCTGTCCATTACAGCTCATGTCCTTTATACATGCTAATTAACAACATCAATAATTCTGATTCTGATGACAAATTAGCTGTTAATTAATCTTTGATTGCAAAATTATTTCTTTTAATGCATAAACAACAAAGTAAATTTCAGGGTTGGTTAAACATTACATTTTTAGAAATATAATTGAAAGGCTGTTTGGACCCTTACTTTTTGTTGCAGTTATATATATTACATGCCTGCATTTTATGAGATATGTTGCCTTTCCTATTATACAGTAGTATTTTAATACGTTCTGGTTATTATGCAAAATGATAAAATAAAGGGTAGAATTATAAAAGGGTATATAATGACAATATGTGCATGCTTTATAAGACTCTTTTGGGTCTCTTAATCTCTTACTGAGATTGAGAAACCCAAGCACCTGAACACTTTTTATTGAGTCATACAAGTTTCTGCACATGAAATAAAAATTGTCCTTGAGTGGGCAGTACTGAGTCACCAAACTCTGAAGGTTAATTTTTTCAGTTCCAATTTCTTACAGTATGTCTTAATTGTAATTCAAGTATGAAAATCACCCTAACATGTGAATTGGGAAGGAAAGCCAAATATCCTATATAAATACGGCTATTCATAAAATAGATTTGTATTACATGTCTTTCCTTCTTTTTAGATGTACCCTGCACTTTACTTTATACAAATGGTCCAATTGTAATCGAAAATAAATAAGAAAACCTATAACAAGTATAACAAGTATGAAAAGATTTAGGAAATAGAGACCCCACTATTTATGTTTCTATTTTCTGGATAAACAGTTAGACTGCTCAATCATAACCCCAGAGAAAATGAAATGCTGATAGAAAACCCGGGAAGAATGGTGATATTGACCCAGAATAGAGGCCCCATTTATAAACGCGATTACTCCAGGCACAACCCTCTGTGTGAAAATTCCCTCATTTTGGACATTGGTGTATAATTACAACATAAATATTTTACTTTTTTTGTACGATATATTGTTTTCAAGAATAATTTCTCTGCATGAAGTTTAATGTAGTTGTTGTTGAGTATCCCTGTTTTTGCAGTCTAGCTGTTTTTCCTCTTCGGTTAGCAGAATACTGTCTGAAACATTTCCTCCTAATAGTGTTTTATTAACAATTTATGTTCTTTTGAATTTGCAAGGAAATTTTTAGTAAAAAAAAAAAACTCTCCTGCAACTCTGACTATGAATGAAATATGGATTTTTTTTTTGCAGGATTACATGGATGACATTTAACACACAGGCTTGCTGTGGATAATTGTTGTTTAATTTTCATTTCCAGAACTTTATGGAGGTAAGTTCTTTTCAGTTTTTTTTTTTTTTATTTATTGATATTGGAATTCTTTGCTTCTGTCTCAATAAAAGTTCATGGCTGAATTTCCAACAAGGAGAACTTATTCATAGACCTTGGTCTGATTAGATTTTGTTTTCATTGAGAACAGGGAATTTTAATGAACTGATTTACACATCTGTGTAATTGTGACTTAAATAATTAATTAAAACTGTAGGAAGAAAATGTCAGAAGTGCTCACTGACTGTAAATACCTCTCGCTCTAATGTTATGGGATTGTGGTAGGTGACATCCCCCATTTTTATTGTCGAAAGGTTCTAATTTCTTTGTAAGAGACAAATTGTTCCTGTTACCACCAGAAAATAGTGCCCAGCATGTTAATTTGTCTCCTACTTGTCGTGTACCTTTCACCTGTCATTTGTTTACCTGCTTAACTCACCTGTCGTTTGTTTACTTGTTTGTTACCTGTCCATTGTGTTTACTTTTAGAGAGGGCTGCAACTTTTTTTTCCTGAAATCTTGTAAAGGTAAGAGATGAATATGTAAACTTAATCATTAATCAAATAAATAAGATATAATTTGAGTAGGCCAGTGCTGAATAATGTCTTGGAAAGGAGAAAAACATTTGCTTTTTGGTTGTTCTATTTTTAAAAATATTGATTTCATTTAAAAAATTTTAAAAACCATGGATGCTGTCTACTGTTTGATTTGCATAAAACAGATATTTATTTTAATTTAAAAGATAGAACATGTTAAAGCAAACATTGATCTGAATGTGGTTTTGTAAGCCAAGGAAGGTTTTACGACTGCATTCATGCATTTGGTTTCACAGAGCCAAACATTCTGTTTTAATTTTTTTTTTTGAACTTTGGACATTTATTGACAGTGGAACGAATGAAAAGGGTAAGTTTAGATAAATTGAAATGAACTGAAAATTACTTGCACAGATTCATTTGGGTGAATTTTTTATTTTTTTAGAAATCATATCCTGGGAAGATTTTTCTTATTGTCAGTGTTCTGCAAACTTTCACAAAAGAAAACAATATTAATTCATTAAGTAAACAGAAACAGGGAATATCGCATTGGCCTCGAGATTTTTATCCTATGATCTGTACAAGAATTGTATGAAGTCTTAGCTTTAAATGTCAAAAAGTTTAAAACTGATGGTTATTTTAATAATTTCTTTGTGATAAAATAACTTTTAACTGTAGATAGATCTAGTATCATCCAGGCATGAATTTAGGCTCTGTGCATTTGCCCTACAAGGTACCCAGACCTCTTTATTATAGCACCATTTGTATCACAATTAAGATCTGAATCTGTGCCTGCCATCTGATAATGTGATATTTTGGATTATTTTACATTCAGTAGATCCACTTGGAAAATTTCATTGATAATTCAACTGAGATTAGTACAGCATTCAGCCTAATTGCAGTAAACTCTATTGAAACCTGGTACAAAATGTCATCTATTATATCCCATCATGTCCTGATAGTGCAAAATGACAAGTGTTCTCATGTAGCTCTCACAGGCTAATCATATAGCAATTATTTGACTCTGGTTTCTAGATGAACTTTAAAATACTTTTCTTTGCACTTGTGTGTTGAGGTCCATCCATTACAAACATCTCAAAACTGAGTCATTCTCTAGGCCTACCAATTTTTTGAATATAATTTCAGCAATTAGGAACAAAATTAATGTTACTGCCTATCTGAGTCCTCAGAGATTGGAATCAAAACCATTGTAATACATGTAGTTCATTCCTCAAAAATCTCCATTTTTAACTCTTGAAGTTGGTCATGTTAGTTTGAATTTGGTTTATTTTATTTTTTTCTTGTACATGTATTTGATCATCTAGCAGGCAAGCTGTTGCAATATTCGTACGATCAAGATACATGTATGTGCTTTCTGCTCAAATTGTGAAATGATTCAGCTTGGTAAAGTTTTGTTAAATATGCATTATACACTATTAACGATTTTCTTTTCCACTGCTTGATACATAGTTGAGGTTTTTTTTGTTTTTGTTTTTTTGCAAGATTAATTCAAGTCTCTCCTAAAGTATTGCATCCCCTTGAACCATGCTTTCTCTAAAAAATGCTTATTTCACACAGATTGATGTAATGTTCACTACTTGCAATCAGTTGGCTTCAGCTGGATACAATACGCATCTCTATACAAAGTGAGAAACTTAAGTCAACTGATTCTTTTTGACTTGGGGTCCCCTTAAGCTACTTAATTTACAGCTAACACATTTTTTAAACTTTGAATGAAAACCCCAAAAGTATTTGCCCACATTCACTGTTCAGAACCAATTCTCTTGCAAGTTTGAGACTGAAAGGTCAATTGCTCTCTACAAATAGTGCCCAAATCACTGTTATAATATTACTGTAACAGTAATTTTGTACTTATATATTCAAATACATGTATATGGAATTTTTCCCACTTCAGAATGTTTGAAGCCAAATGTTATGCTAGATATATCCACAATTTGGTTATGAGGATTTTGACCTTGACCTATTGATCCCCAAAAGAGTGTTGGTAACTTTCCACCAGCACCACCTCTACAGCAGGACTTGCACTTATAAATGTTGATAATTATCATGTCCACAATTCTGTTTAGGACCACTAAGTATTTACGACAATGACTGTTTTATTTTACACTACTAGTTTCATTTACATTGTTTAACTTTGCATTTATAATATGCAAGGTAATGTTTTAAATGCATTTCCTTGTGAACAGGATGTAATTTACACAAATATCTTCTTGAGATAATATAATTTATTTTCTGTTATGGCTACTTGCTTGCTCATATCTCCTTATCTCATGAGAAGTAGGGCAAGAAAAACAATAATACTTTAAGGTTCATTGATACTCCAACGTAGTAAATGACTATTATTTCTGTTTAGAATTATAAAGTTTTTAGGCCATTTCAAAATGATTTTTTGTAATACTCTTAATAGATTGAAGATTAATTGCATAATATGTTCTCATACTGAGAGTGAAAGTGATTGGTACTTAAGTGTTTCCTGTAAGAAGCAATTGGTGCCCTGACCAGGAAGCAATTGGTGCCCTGACCAGGATCATTGGTACAATGTTTACTATTTTACTGCAGTTTTCAGAATGGACAGCCCTACCAAAAAGGGGGATGTAAAGGTAGTCATTTTAGAAAGAATTGGTTTTTCAAATATTTTTGAGTACACTGTTCATTGTAATTAGAGATTTAAAAAATAGGGTTTCGTGCTTTTGAAGAAAGCCAAGTGATCAATGACAAAAGACTGTATAAATCATAATTAACCAACATGAGCTTCCTTTCCATACACTATGATACGTCTAGATGACATAGTGGAGCCATTTGTTATATTGCTGGAAGTGTCACTGAGATGGGAAACTACACACTAGTTAGAAGAAGCATTGAGGAGAACACACAGCTCTGAGCTTCTAGAGGGAATGTTGATGAGAAATTGCTGGTTATAATAGAAGACTGATGAGAGGAGACAGAGTCTGATCCTGAAGTAGTGGGGGCCATGATAGATTACTCCTGAAGTGGCGGGGGATGTGATAGATTACCTCAGACTGAAGGAAAGTCAGGCAGGTGTACAGAGGGAGGGGGTGGCATCGTAGTGCAGAAACAAGTGCAGGGGATAAAAGGATAGGAGGGGTATCTCAGTGCAGGAAAAATAGGTGGATGGTGGGCAAGGGTCCTCTCAGAGCAGAAGAATAAGTTAATATCAAATCAGCCGCAAGTAAAAGAATTACCATTGTTCACAGAAGCACTACATGTAGTTAGATTTTAAGCTTTGCCATTGGTATACTGTAAATCACTTTTTATTCGCGAGAACTTTATTTTCGCGTAATTACGCGAGACAGTGAGCTCGCGAAAATTTCATTCTCGCGTATTATAGTATTCCTTAAAGAAGAATAACCACAATTCGTGAAAATTATGTGTCGCTAATAAAGAGTCAATGACTATCTCGCGAAAATAAGGTGTCGCGAAAATAAAGTGATCTACAGTATTATATTGTTTAATTGTGAATGGTATGTGACACTCAGACACTAGGTATTTATCAATTGACTGTTTGATTGATTGTTTGTCCTTTAACATCTCTCTCGAGAATTTTTTTCTCATATGGCAATGCCACCACTTACCAGTGCAGAGCTGCAAATTTTGTCCAATACTCGACACTCAGGGCCATTGAGCAGGGAGGGATCTTTTTCATGCCAGCACCTACTGCGACACAGGACCTCGAGTTATACAGTCTCATCCAAAGGACTGGTCTCCACGTCCCAATATGAGATTCGAACCCGGGACATAAGGATCAACTCCTTGACTTGCGACTCTTAGAGCAGACACTTCAACCACTGCGCCACACAGGAGACGGTATAAATGAAAGTGAGTCTCAGATCTCAACCCCTGTAACAAGGAACCCTAGATATCCTGTATCTTTTCTCTGTTCTGCTGACTTTAAGATATCAAGATTTGAATGTAATAATGAAGTTCCTAGCCTATAAAACATGTAATATAAGTTGTTAACTTGAAAAAATATGGCTATGATAATTCTTTTTTTTTCATCATGTGTGAATAGTGTTTATAGATAGCTACTTTATTATCTCTAGACAAATCATACACCAATTATTAGTGGACAAGTCTGAAATGGTAATTCTCACTATAAAGTCAGAATGGATGTACTTTCCCCATGCCCTTTTCCCATATAATATACGGTGAATTTATTCCCGCTGTCATACAGATTTATGTCAAAAGAGGGGGAAATGAGTGATAGATTCAGTAATGTAATTAATTTTGATTCAATTTATCTACATTTTGTATCAGATTTATGTACCATTTTACTGGTATATAAAGTATTGGTAGTAATTTGTCTCCACTGATATAAGAGGACTATGATATGATTTATGAAGATTAGAGCCAGTATAATGATTGAATGCTATGTAAGCTACTGTATCTCATTTATATTACTGACTAAAGGAAATGCTTTCTAATTGCATGACCAATATTGTGCACGCTGACAATCAAAAGTTGGCACACACCTATTGGCGATTGCGAATTAAGCCTTTATCAATTATTAAATTTTTTTTAGGTTAAAAAGTATGAATATGCATTATCATACATAATTTTTAAATGTGTTAAATTGGGGGGGGGAGCTACCTTTGCAATAAAAACAACACAATCAAAAAAATGTGTATAGCTATAGGTTCCCATTCGGATGCAGTGTGAACATGAGAGATTAATTTATGCTTTTCAGCTGATAACATCTTGTGAAGTAATTTGTTTTCCTCCAGAAAAAACAGATTGTAATCGCATACTTGTACAATCATATCTACAGAATTTGTTCAGACTTGTACACAAGAAGCAGTAAAAATCTAATGTGAAGAGAGAATCCCTTCAATTTTCTGGACTATTTAGTTACAACAAAGAGCTTCGTTATAAAATGAATGCGTGTAATTTGTTAAATTGCTGCTTTTAGTATTTCTTTATCAAGTGTCTATACTTTTGTTGCTCTCTTCCATACTTTCATAATTTTCTGGTGTAGCTGACAGCCTTACATAAATTAACTTACAATCAAGATGAGGAAGGACCATTAACTACATTGTATTTAATCCCAAGTTGTTAATAGCTATGCAATTAGATGTTTAACTGCATGCAGTTCTACATTCTGTGATTAATGCAGGTTTTAGCTCACCTGAGCTCAAAGCTCAAATGATCTTCTGTTCATCTGTCTGTCCATCTATTTGTCCATCTAATTGTCTGTTTGTCCATCTTTAAACTTGTAAAATTTTCAACTCCTTCTCAAGAACCAACGAGTTAAGTTTAATCCAAATTGGTACATGAAATCCTTAGGTGAAGGACTTTTTAAATTGTTAAATGAAAGGACTTATTAAGCCCCCTTCTAAGGGTAGATAATCAAGAAAGTGCTAAAATGGGGGTGTTATTAAAATTTTCTTTTCAAGTATCACTGGGCCAGAAAAGCTGAAAGTTATGTGGAAACTTCCTGGGGTAGTGTAGATTCTAAATTTTTTTAAACCATTGTCCTTAGGATGAGGCTACAAGGGCGAAAATCTGGTGAAGAACTGCAAGGCCAAAGTTACTTAGGTGAACATTGTGGCCCATGGGCCTCTTGTTTATTTTTAATTAATCATCAGAAGTTTGATCCCTGGGAATTGTCTGTTGTGCTCCCATTAATCTGGTTATACCTATTAGTTAGGTACATACTTGTCTAGTTGTGAAATATGGTGGATGGACTTGACCTTTCTCTCACTGACCACTGACAAGGTTAATGAGTCTCCTCAGGTTTGTTATGTTACAAGAAAACAAAGATAGTGTAGAGGTATTTAGACATTAATGCTCAAATGTCAGAATTATTTTGACATTCTCTTATAGAATGGACTCACTCTAATTTAGTGTGATAAAGCAGAATTTTTATCCACATGCTAAAACAAAAGTTTTTGAACATTATATTTCTTCATGTTTGATCCCGGGCTGCCTTTCCATTCTTCCTCAAATAACAAATTTCTTAACTAAATACACCCCCACATTAATTAATTTATTTATTTATACTATTATATATAACTATATATGAGGGAGTTCATTGAAAAATATACTGAATTTACTTTTTAAAAAATATATTCCTAAGAACTGTTCCCAAAATTTTTTTTTTATATAATTAGTTTTAGAAATCCTTAAGTGTAAAACTCATTAAATCTAATCCTATAATAATGGAGAGCCCAGTAAATCAGTGCTTGTTCTGTGTGGATCATACATTATATATGGGAAACGGAGCCCGCTCTCCATTACCCAGCAAGAGGACACACAAAACTATCGACGTTTTTTCCTGGAAGAAATAAAAACTCACTTTTCCTCGCCTGAGGGAGAACTTTTGGGGACATCTAATCAGATTTGGCCAGTAATAATTCTCCTTACTGGAGATTATTAACTTTGAATTAGTTCCCTCATTTAGTTTTGCCCTAAGATGTCCCTTCATTCACAGATGGTAGATTCTAGAGTTGGGCATAAAACTGCAGACTTTCCATTTGCTTATTCTGTCCATGGCTGTGGCAGAAGTTTGTTCACCTTACTGAAGTGTTAACCAGGGAGATACCAGCTGTGTTCAGCAGTAACCCAGAAATAGAATGACAAAAAAACATATCTGTATATCCACAAGGAGTTTTTGTGGAGATGAATCCAGCACTGCATTATGCAAAATAACCATATTTTATTTAATACCTTGCATTTTAGATCAAAAACAGAGTATAATGCTTCCGCATGCTGCTACAGGTACAGTGGAGCCTCATTTATCCGGACACTTTGGTTCCCAGTCAATTTGTCCAGATATGTGAAGCGTCCGGATACCTGAATCACCAGTTAAACAAGACAAAATTACATTTACAAATTTCGTTCCGATGAAAAGTCGTCCGGATACTGAAGCATCCGGATATCTGGGGTCTGGATATCTGAAGGTCCACTGTATATGCTCTAATGCTGAGGACTGAGTATATACCAGTATAAATGTGGTTTATGGTTTTGTGATTGACCTTAAATTCAGAATAAAAAAGTTGAATTTACCTGAAAATTTTTGAAATGTTGAAGATGATATTGATACTTACAGCTTATTATTCCACATACTGTACAAAAAAAAGAGCCAATTGCTTATTAACTTTTTTTTTCATAAAGTTAACTTTGTATAAATTTTTCTTGTAACACACTTGCTGATCAGAAGCATTCTTGTCATCTGTCTAATATCTGTGTGTTAAATTTTTCACATTCTTGACTTCTAAAGGACCATCAGCCAATTTTAATCAAACTTGCCACAAAATTTTTATTTCTTGCAATAACTTATAGGATATAATTCAGGTTTGTTCAAATGATAAGAAGAGCACCTTTAAGGGAGATAATTTAAAAATTAGCAGAGCTAGGCTTGTAAAAAGTCCTCATGTCATGAGTTGTTTGATCTTTAGGAATAAGATAAGCATCTCCACATAGATTCAAGGTTACAACTGATTCAGAGAATAAGTTGCCTATTGAAGTGCTATAGCCCTAGTTTTGAAAGGGGGGCATCAAAAAAGCTAGAATAAAATAAAACTCTGTTATAACAATTTTCATGGTATAAAATATCAATTTATTTGCTATCAATAAATGTATTGGCTTCCAGTGATTGACATTGCGGTAATACCTGATAACAAAGAGAGCATGCAGCTGTGATTTCCGTTAGAGCCTTGCCTTTTATCATAACACTGTAGTGAGTTTACTACAGAGCTACATCAACAGCTTATCTCCACAGAAACAATATTATGAGCAGCTTCTTTAATTCTGTTTGCCCCTGTCCTGTCAAATATTTGTTTATGCTTGTTCCTCACCAGTAGATGGGGGGTGCTTCACTCACATGACTTCCCGACAAACGCTCTGAGCAAATATTTCTCTGGGAATTTTTTCCTGCATTGTCATGGTCCCCCATTATACCTCCATTATAAAAGTGTGAGAGAGGGCGCAATTTCTTCTGGCCACGCATGGTTAGTTTTCCAATTGTAATTGGAGATTTTCACAAGCTGGTGTGCAGTTTCATAGCTTTTTCTCATGGTATAGTGATTTTCTGTTGCATTTTGTGGAGTTATGGAGATGTGATATTGATTTTAGAGATCTGCTGCTGATGGATACTGGCACTGCATTTAAAAGAGTTTTGATTTAAATGATTACTTTCATTTTTTTGCAGTGTTTGGATTAAGATAACTTGGAGCGCACTATTAGCCAGGGATTATCTTCCGCAATCAGGTAAGGCATGAGTTTTTCTTTAACAGCCATTTCTCCAGTGAGAGTCTTAGATTGAAATCTCAACAAATGGTTCTCAAGATATTAATTTTGAAATTCATGCAGTGGTGCAATCATTATGCACCTTCTCATAAAATTAATTCAAGAGTTTATTTTCAGTAGGCCAGGTGCACTCATTGATGCATTTTAAAATTATCTGACAATTGATCATTTCAAACACAACAGCAATAAAAACCCCAAATCTTCCCTGCACGTGATGGATTTCATAGTGTGGGATGTATACATTTTAGAGTTATGACTCAGTATTCAATTTTCACTTTTATAAAGTTTATCAGTTGGCTTGTTTTGTCCTGCAGAAGAAAAAAGCTAGAGCTTAAAACATTTAAATGATTTGAATGACAGTGCTGGGTCTGTATTGAATTTGGAATATTTTTAGAAAAGCTATAATATTCTGTGGAATTCATTTGTAACTTACATTGTAGTACTGCATTACAAACTTTGGTAAACACATACTGTTATAATTATGTATGGTCACTTTTCCAAGAATGAATTACTATTGAAAAAAAAATGATTTTTGCAAAAAGAGAAATTTATTTGGCATGTGGAACAAAAATACATGTACTACTACTAATCTGCTATGTTTACAAATTTACTCAGATTTAGATAAGCTTTACAAAATTTTAAAACCATTTCTATAAGCATGCTTTTTTAGTGATCTTTTTGAAGAGATTACATCTATGATTAATTCATGAGGGTCATTAGGACCCGAATAATAAATCTTATAGAAGTCATCAGATGGTTGCCATGGTAAAGCTGACCTTTCTCTGAGTTTTAAGAGGGTCATGTCAAACTTGAAATAGGGCAACCCTCATGTGGTTTTGTTTAAGCAGGGGATAGAGCATTCAGGATTCACTGCAGTAGTGTCAGAAGTTGTCAAGTGGGGATCCTGTTTAGAGACTTAATGAACAAAGGTCAAACATATGGAACTTTTTAACATATTGTATACACTGAGATTCAGGACATTTTATCTAGATGTGTTTTGTAAAATGACAAGGTTGCCATATAACTCAGGGTTGTCCCTGAAGACCTAAAGGGGGGATTTTCCTGCCTATGAATATTCCCCCAGTCATTTTAGGTTGTTATATAACATGTAGTTTGATGTGGAGGGGTAAGGAACATTAATTGAACCTGGTGATGCCCTGTTCTAAAAAGCATAAGCCAGTGATTACTTTTTTAGCAATAAGCCCAGCTAACAAAACAGGGGGTATGGGCAGCTTAAGTTTGTAAACAATGGGCTGCTGCAGAGCTATCTAATTCTACCTTCTCACAGTGGTGGAAGAAGGTTCAATGCCCTATGTTAATAAACAGTATATGGCTCTAAACTAAGTCTGTTAACCACAGTAAGTGAAGTTCAAACCCAGAATGTCATAACATTTTATTGTATCCTATTGGATATAAGCATCTGCTGTGAGCGGAGGTCTAAAAAATATTTAGACACCCCTTGCAAGTTTAAAAACAAATCACAGAAGTTTGGGACTATAGTTATCATGGTTATCAAGCAGATACAATTTTGTTGAGCATTCATACACCTGTATTAACTATTAAGTCCGGGCTTTCAACTTTTTTTCATTTTTTGTCGAACTAGCTAATATATTTTTTTGCGCCCGGATCGAAAGATCCATGCCTATATTGTTTTTGTCCTGTCTGTCTGTTTGTCTGCAAACTTTAACCTTCGTCATAACTTTTGAACCATGAAGGATAGAGACTTTATATTTGGTATGTGTTCTCCACTAATAAAGCTCTTTCAAATGACACAAGGTCAATGACCTGGTGACCTTGTGACCTTGACTGTGACAAATATGCTAAATATAGCTTTTTTGAACCATCACTATAACTTTTATACCATTAGAGATAGAGACTTCATATTTGGTATGCATACTCCATAAATTATGTTCTTTCAAATGACGCCAAGGTCAATGACCTTGACTGTTACCTGTATGCTCAAAATAACTTTTTCATACCTTCGCCATAACATTTGAACCATAAGAGTTAGAGACTTTATATTTGGTGTGCATATTCCACTAATCAGGTTCTTTCAAAAGACTCCAAAGTCAATGACCTTGTGACTTAGACTGTTACCTATATGCTAAAAATAGCTTTTTTTCCGATTTTATTTGCTGCCGGTCGTTTAGTGTTTCACAAACACATTTTGATTTTCATTTGAATTACAATAAATCAAATGCCTTATTTTGCTTTTCTTCATACAACCTGTCTCAACTTGCACAAAATTAAACAGCCAAAATTTAAACATAGAAAAAGCATGATCTCATCATGATTTTTTTTCTGTGTATGTGTATAAAATGCATCACTTACAGATCCAAAGTGCATTGTGCAAAGCCTTAATTACCATTATGTACATGTATATAATAAATGTATTTTATGCACAACAAGATTATGATAAACAATTACATACTTGCTGTATTATTATTACTGTAACCATCATGTTAAAAAATCATTTTGATAGACATGTGATAACTGGAATTTTATAATAGCTACATGTAGGTGTATAAAATTAAAACAGGATCTGAATAAGTATGAATCTTCCTTAACCTGAATAATCACAGAGAAATAGTAGCAGCTGGTCTGGATTAAAACTAGAATTTTGTCAGTCAAAAAAAATTAACATGCTGTTTTAATTAAGAAAGTCCCCGCTGTTGTAGATTTGTGAAGATTACTCTCCAACATAAGGCAAAATAACACAGATAATCTATCATAAAACTTACAATTCCTCTTGTAATGTATTTTTTTTTTTATGATTGTTTTTCATAGAAATAAACTATAATTTTTCAAGACTATGGGTGGATAATTGTGTCAGAAAAATATGAACATTAACAAAAAATTTTACATGGTGAGAGGTACGTGTGCTGCTGGTAGAAGACTCATTACCAGATTTTGAGATGTATGTTGGTAGTGGTGCCATTCCCTTCATCTCATTACCAAAGTTTGAGATGTATGTTGGTAGTGGTGCCATTTGCAATATCTCATAACCAGATTTTGAGATGTTTGTTGGTATCTAGTGGTGCCATTTGCAATATCTCATAACCAGATTTTGAGATATATGTATGGTATTGAAACCCTTTATATTTTTATATGCTAAATTTTAATACACAAAGAGCAAATCATTTGCTATATCTTATAATTTCCAGATTATGAGATCATTTATATCTGACTGTGAATTGTAGTTGTAATTAACCCTAAACTGTTTCTCTCTATAAAACCTTGACCTTTAAATCTAATTTGAAAGAATCATGTTTTAGTGTACTCATGCAAACAATATTTGAGTTTGTTTTACTAATATTGCTCTTCAGTATTGTTTTCAAGCAGTTTTTATAAACTACAGTAGTCAAGTAATTGTTGATGGCACTTCATCTAACATTAAGATTCTTAGTGTATAACAACATTATAATCTTTTCCCTCCACACTGGCTGAGTGTGTCAGTGCTTTGGTGATTTTGTCCCCAGCAGGTGCTCTGACTTCTGTGCACCAGACTTCCAGCAGAGATAATGACCTCATTACAACCTTTCTTCACACCTGATGATCTTAATTAAGGGGGGCAGACCTACAACTGGCTACAAGGCTTCCTGCTTTATTACCCAGTCTAGCTGTGATTCTGTGAATAACCTATTTCACTGAGACTCTAAGCTATTGTACTAATTCAATTCTGTTATGATGGCTTTTCAACAAATTTTATTATCCCTATTTGTCAACTGGAGAAATCATTCAGAGTTATTCCCCTTGAACAAGAAATGCCATTAAAGACAGCATAAATTTATCTGCTGGTCCTGAGAAGTTGATGCACTGTACACAGGAACACGGGAAGTATTCAAAGTATGTCAAGTTCAAAGTAGTGACTATGATAGCAAGCCATACCCCTGTTTTGATGCTGGAATGTATCTCTGTATGTAAGGTAAACAGCAGATGGGTGTGATGTGCAGTCAGGATAAGAGATTATCTGATAGTCCTCTGTTAATCAAGGGAATTTATGTGGATCTTGCTGCAGTGTAAACTTGATTAATTCTTTGATTCATAAGTATCTCCTTGTCCTTTGTATTAAGTGTGATATAAAGTTAATGGATTAAGTGGTTTAATGTCTTGGTGTATGGAGCACAGGAGTACCGGTAGTTTAAATCTGTGAACTAACCTGATCAATCAATTTTATAAGCTAGGACTTTTATAGTGTAAGGGTGTTAAAAATAAATTTAATTTTTGAAACTACAATTTTTCATGATATTTTTCCTAGTAAGTTGTGCAGAATAATTTTGTGAGTCAAGGAATTTTATTTCACTAGTATCTTGGTTTGTATATCTTTACAATTGTGACAAACCCCACATGTGAGATTTACATCTTAATTTAAGACTTTTTTTTAAGCATAAATATTTCAGAGAAAAGGAAAGATAATTTTATTGATGGGACTTGATTTTCATGAAGCAGCCTCTATGCATCTGAAAAACTATTTTCTGACTAAAAATCAAGACATCCTAATTTCCCATCAGTATTAGTTCTGAATAATGCATTCAATTTGGCTGCTTTCTTCTAGTGCACCATGCAGCAGTTGCTCCGATGAAAAACAGAGATGATTTTCTTATTAAGTCACCATTTTTAGGGCAATAATGTAATGTTGCTTTTGTATATTTCAGGGTTGAAAAGAGCTTAAGACATTATTGATGGGAAAATAGCTAAAAACAGACAGTGAACAAATTAAAACATTTATGTGATGTGATACTTCAGTCTCGCAGGACAAATTTCTGCTGGGGACGATTTCTAAGGTTGTCAGTTAATAACCAAAGGAATTAAAAGAAACAGAATTGGAATTTTTTACTGATTCTGTGAAAGGCAGCTGTAGATTTTATAACAGGGACAATATTTAGTTAAAGAACTCCGTCAAAATGTCCGACGCAGAGCAGACGAGTCCAATGATGGAGAAGGACAAGGAGCAAGTGTCCGACGGACCAGATAATAAACCCAGTGACGGGAAAAACAGTCGTCTGGCCCGGCTCAAAAGACTCAAAATGGGCAAGAAAGTCAAATCTGTAAGTTTCATTAATACAAATATTATCAATATTTTTATAGACCTCAAATTACTTGATTTTTACACAAGAGGATCACTTTTGTGATTATATGATTTTGTCTGATGTCTGTCAGTCTGTCTGTTGTCTCAAATTATACAGTCAAACCTGTACTAATTGACCTATCCAGGGAAGCTCTAAAATGGTCCCATACAACAGGTAGTGTCAGTAGGGACTCACTTTCTGGCAATTTTTAAAGCACGTGCATTACAGTTTTCAACCAAACTTGCCATAAAGCATCCTTGGGTGATGGAAATTCAGGTTAGCTTAAATGAAGGGGCATTCCTTCTCAAAGAGTTGATTAAATTTAAATATCTTTATAGGTTGTGCCGAATTTGACGCAACACTCAACCAATCTTCTCTTTGGCCTTGCTATTCTTCATAAGCAAATATTTTCCAGTACTGTTTGATTACATTTTTGACCCCAATTAATTACCCTCCTGGGCCATGATTTGAATTGGGCCATTCCAAGTTATTTTCCTTTGCTTGGTGTCCACCCATCTTTTAAACATGTTTTTAAAACCTTGAACATGTTAACCTACCTATTCATAATTAAAATAAAACATATGGAGATAGCAAACAGTATTCAAGATCAAGCATCCATAAAACAATACAAAATAGAAGCAGAGCAAACATGGACCTCCAAAACATCAAAGGTGGGATCAGGTGCCATGGAGGAGTGAGCATCCCCTGCTGACCAGTCACACCTGGCATGTCCTTGTTATGTCAGGAAAATCTGTAATCAATTCTGTGTGTAAAAATGGAATTACAATAAGTATGAAAACGTCAGTCAGCATTTAACTCAATGATAATTTGTATTTGCTGACAAGGTCATTGTATTGACAATAGAACTTATGAAATGATGACTTTAAAGAGACTGCTGATATTCTTGTTTCATCAACTTGTTTGTCAATCAAAACACATACAAACGATTAAAACACAGAATATAATCAGAAAAATGATGTCATTCAAAGGATTTGATTTCTTAAATCTACTTTTCTCATATAAGGTTCTATTCCTTAGCATAAGCATATATAATTCTTGATATTATACTTAATATTACAAATTTCAATTGACATGTCAAAAGTTTTGACCTGAAGAAAACATTACAAAACTCCTGATTTTATTTTTTTTTTCTGATCTGAGGTGTAAAAAACCAAGACACATGTAGATGCTAAACATTAGATAAACTTCGAATATATCCTAAACGTGAATCTACACTACCTGAACCTGAGGATGGGTGTTGTGGCCCATAGGCCTCTTTTGAAAAAAAAATTGTCTGATTAGAATTTCTAAATTCATTACTGTAAAATCACATATTTTCGTGGGGTCAAATTTTTGTGGTTTGAGGAAAATCTCTTGTTTCATGGGGATTTGATTTCGTGGGTCAAGAATTATTGAGTACTTGTGTATGTAGCAAAAAACATTTCGTGGTGGACATGATTTCATGGGTCTCATCATACCTCAAAAACAACGAAAATGAAACCTCCAGGAAAATTTGTGATTTCACAGTATTTGCAGAATCTTGAAGATGCACTCTGTACTATCATGACCTTAGACAGAATTTCCTCTCTACATAAAATATAGCAGAATTACAATCAGACTGGTTTTATACAAATATAAAATTCTGATGGATTGTGGAATAAATGGAAATTTATGCATGTGGTAGAAAATCCTGCTGGGAAATCCTCATAACAAGGGAATAAGCTACTCTATTTATACACACTGTTGCTGCAGTGGGCAGTGGGCACTGCAATTAAAATACTAAATCAAGTTTTGCCCTTTAATATATTGAATCAGTAATGGTGAATTATCATTTAATAAACTATATTTCTCCATGTAATAGGGTTTGCTGTAAAGGAAATGAAGATTCTATAAATCTTTGTCATAAAAGTAATCCAGAAATACTTAATGAATTATTAAGAATTCAACTATTTCAGTAATCGTGATTATTAAATGAAAGAATACTTTTGTTATAATTATTAAATGTGTCATGTTACCACGTTGGAATGCTCTAAAGTGCAATCTAACACTCAGTAATGTAGGTTACGCCTTATCAAGTACAAATGTTACACAACTTGAATAGAAAGTGAAAATACAAGATAACGCGTTGAGTCGATCCATCAAGTTACATGGAGATATCTGCATGCATGTGAACAAATGGAGAAACTAAGCTAATTATTACATCATACATCAAACCTAGAGATCTGTTAAGTTTACTTAAACATCAATATGTTAATGTGTTCCCACGCTTTGATTCTATGAATATGTGATTTTTATCAAAACTAAAATTGCTTTAGTCTGTTACATGTCTTTTCCTTGTCAAGCAAAAAACAGGCATCTAGCTGTTATATACTTGTTAATATATTTTATTTTATTGTTTGTTTGTGTTGAAACAAATAAGAACATAATAAAGTCTTTTTTAACTTTTCCAAAGAAACATCCATGTCATTAACCATACTTTTATTTCATGCATGGGCATCAACAAAATAATGTACCAGTAATTAAAGCCGACACAAGTTATTTTGTGACAAAACAGCTTTATAGACTCAATGCAGAGCTAATATGTCCCTTCCTACAAGGAGAGAATAAGGACTTAAATATTGACTTGTACAGACAATTTATAAAGGGCTATGAGGATGAAGACAATTATGTCAGGAAAAACTATAAAATCAAATTCAGTTCTTTCACTTAAATTAAGAATTTTTGAATGATCACAGTTTTGTCTCTATTGATATTAGTGTCATTCCTGGGGTAAGGAGAACCTCCTTCTGGTGCTGACCATTGGAGGCGTGTTTGCCGGGATAATTCTGGGGATCTCTCTCCGAGCTGCGGAACCTTCCAAAGGGGCCATCCGTCTGATAGCATTCCCCGGAGATATACTCATGAGAATGCTCAAAATGATGATTCTACCTCTCATTGTGTCCTGTATGATAACAGGTGAGTGTACTCAACAAACGAGCACAGACAAAAAATGTCTGACTGAGACTAAAAAATGTCTGACTGAGAGTAAACAGGTCTTTATTTTGGTAATATTCGGCAATTCTAAAAGCACTGTGTTTAATATAAACTGTATTTCCGTACAGAAAGGAACTCAGTTTTCATGACAAAATAATAAAATTCAAAGAGACATATTGTATGAAAAATAAAAGAAGATTTTTAAGATAAGCATATCAGTAGTCTGTTAAAACATTGATAAAGATTTATGACGTCATTCTGTTTTGACATGTAGGTTTGACCTCCATGGACGTACATTCCAGTGGGAAGATGGGACTACGTGGTGTCCTTTACTACTTTGTGACGACGTTTCTGGCCATCATTTTAGGGATTATTTTAGTTATAGCGATCCATCCCGGAGACAAATCCAACATGCCAGAGGAAGACGAAGATGCAGAAAAACTTGGAGACGATCGAGTCAGCTCGCTCGACGCCTTCCTTGATCTCATCAGGTAACTCACCGGGTTATGTGGATTCTCAAGAGAAATTGAAATCTGCTCATTTTACAACTTCTGTAGAATCCTTGTATAACAATGCCTTGTCCACCTTGTTTTGGTCTATTAAATTTTCTTTAAACTACTTTTAAACATAAAGCCATTGAATTTTATTTTGTGGAATATAGATTGTGTCTGTCTGACTTCATTCCAATCATGTAAGACCCATTTCTTTGTCACTTGATGATTTAGACCGTGTTCATTTTAGACAAATCCAAGTTGTATTCAATTTCTGTTCGAGTAGACCAATTTTGTAATTGAGAAATATTAAAACTCTAATATATCTTACTTTAAAGTTTAGTTGAAACAGAGAAAGTTTATAACACAAGGATTTGTCTTGTCTTGACCTCTTCATTCCTAATCAGGTGCTCTATCTTGGATCCCTTCATTCCTTGTCAGGTGCTTTATTTTGGATCCCTTTATTCCTAGTCAGATGCTCTACCTGGGACAATTCATTCCTAGTCAGATGCTTTATTTGGAATGCCTTTATTACTAGTCAGGTGCTTTATTTGGAATGCCTTTATTACTAGTTAGGTGCTCTACCTGGGACAATTCACTCCTAGTCAGATGCTTTATTTGGAATGCCTTTATTACTAGTCAGGTGCTTTATTTGGAATGCCTTTATTACTAGTTAGGTGCTCTACCTGGGACCCTTTCATTCCTTAAATCAGATGCTCTACCTGGGACCATTCATTCCTAGTCAGGTGCTTTATTTGAAATGCCTTCATTCCAAGTCAGGCGCTCTGTCTGTGAACCTTTCATTCCTAGTCAGGTGCTTCACCTGTGACCCTTCATTCCTAGTCAGGTGCTCTACCTATGACCCTTCATTCCTAGTCAGGTGCTCTACCTATGACCCTTCATTCCAAGTCAGGTGCTCTACCTGTGACCCTTCATTCCAAGTCAGGTGCTCTACCTGTGACCCTTCATTCCAAGTCAGGTGCTCTACCTGTGACCCTTCATTCCAAGTCAGGTGCTCTACCTGTGACCCTTCATTCCAAGTCAGGTGCTCTACCTGTGACCCTTCATTCCAAGTCAGGTGCTCTACCTGTGACCCTTCATTCCAAGTCAGGTGCTCTACCTGTGACCCTTCATTCCAAGTCAGGTGCTCTACCTGTGACCCTTCATTCCAAGTCAGGTGCTCTACCTGTGACCCTTCATTCCAAGTCAGGTGCTCTACCTGTGACCCTTCATTCCAAGTCAGGTGCTCTACCTGTGACCCTTCATTCCAAGTCAGGTGCTCTACCTGTGACCCTTCATTCCAAGTCAGGTGCTCTACCTGTGACCCTTCATTCCAAGTCAGGTGCTCTACCTGTGACCCTTCATTCCAAGTCAGGTGCTCTACCTGTGACCCTTCATTCCAAGTCAGGTGCTCTACCTGTGACCCTTCATTCCAAGTCAGGTGCTCTACCTGTGACCCTTCATTCCAAGTCAGGTGCTCTACCTGTGACCCTTCATTCCAAGTCAGGTGCTCTACCTGTGACCCTTCATTCCAAGTCAGGTGCTCTACCTGTGACCCTTCATTCCAAGTCAGGTGCTCTACCTGTGACCTTTCATTCCTAGTCAGGTGCTCTACCTGTGACCCTTCATTCCTAGTCAGGTGCTCTACCTGTGAACCTTTCATTCCTAGTCAGGTGCTATACCTCGGACCTTTCATTCCTAGTCAGGTGCTCTACCTGTGACCTTTCATTCCTAGTCAGGTGCTCTACCTGTGACCCTTTCATTCCTAGTAAGGTGCTCTACCTATGACCCTTCATTCCAAGTCAGGTGCTCTACCTATGACCCTTCATTCCAAGTCAGGTGCTCTACCTGTGAGCTTTCATTCCTAGTCTGGTGCTCTACCTGTGACCCTTTCATTCCTAGTCAGGTGCTCTACCTATGACCCTTCATTCCTAGTCAGGTGCTCTACCTATGACCCTTCATTCCAAGTCAGGTGCTCTACCTGTGAGCTTTCATTCCTAGTCAGGTGCTCTGTCTGTGACCCTTTATTCCTAGTCAGGTGGTCTACCTGTGACCCTTTCATTCCTTAGTCAGGTGCTCTACCTGTGACCCTTTCATTCCTAGCCAGGTGCTTTACCTGTAACCCATCATTCCTTAGTCAGGTGCTCTACCTGTGACCCTTTCATTCCTAGTCAGGTGGTCTACCTGTGACCTTTCATTCCTAGTCAGGTGCTCTCTCTTGGACCCTTCATTACTTGTCAGGTGCTCTACATGTACCTGTGACCCCTTCATTCCTAGTCAGGTTCTCTACCTGTGACCCCTTCATTCCTAGTCAGGTGCTCTACCTGGGACCCTTTTATTACTAGTCAGGTGCTTTATCTTGGACCTCTTTATTCCTAGTCAGGTGATCATCCTGGCACCCTTCAGTTCATTACTTGTCAGGTGCTTTATATGTGATCTCTTCATTCCCAGTCAGGTGCTTTATTTTGTATCTTTTCATAACTAGTCAGGTGTTCAACCTTGGACTCATACATTGATTTTGAGGTGCTGTATTTGGGACCCCTTTATTACTAGTCAGGTGCTCTTATTGGGACCCTGTTACTAGAGTATGAAAAAAATCCATTGGTTCAACTGTTTTATTTCTGTATTTTTAATAAAAGATTCAGGATAATGCCTTCTTTATATTAGATAAGTTTTAAAAATGTCAGTGGAATTTTCAGATTGAAATGCAAGTTTTAACTGATAAGAAGTTTCAGAGTAACATATTCATTATCTTGATTTTTTTTGTCATCATATTCCCATAACATATCAAACTTCACAGTTCAAACTCAGCATGATGGAGAGATTTAATGGCTACAGCCAAAAAGAGGCAAACTCATAATCAATAGACCAAAAAATCTCCAACAAATCTCAATTTCCCCATTGTTCAGATTGATCAGTACATTAAACAATATCTAACATCATTTAGACTAAGCTGCTAAATATTTTAACCATTTGCTGATTTTCCCTGTTATTAGTAGCCCATTCTGTGGTTGCATGTACAAGCTTTTTACAAGTATTATGATGGTCCAGACCAGTCTATTGAATTCTGTGTCCTATTCTACAAAGAGCCTTTTTGTCATTTATTATTATAGATGCATCTTTGATTAGTGCTTGTCTAAATTTGTTATTGCAAATCTGATGGAGATGGATTTTGTTAGAACATCTAGAAAGCACATTAGCTTACACCGTTTAAGGAGAGAGAGAGCAACATTTCTCAAGGGGGATAAGTGTAAAAGAAATAATGGACATGCAATTTAATGAAATTGAAAAAGAATCAATTAAATTTTTGTTTGATACCAGTCAATGAAAGTCTAGTGGGAAATAATTATTGTAGGGCTGTGTAAGATATTATATTTATGAGTAGTTCAGGGGTAATTCTTTCTTTTTTTATGGTTTGCTGCTGTGTGAGAATATGGCTGTATAATGCTGTTTAATGATAATTGTGCACAATATTTTAACATGTAGGATGTTGTGTCAGACTTTTCTAGCTCTGGTTGGACGGGGAAAAAAAGCTTTGAAGTTCATAAAACTGCTGGAACCCACAGCATAAAATGGTGTGTCCTTATGGAGATGAACGAGTATTTATTGTGACTCTGTTACATAAAACACTAGGGAGACCCAGACTTAAAACTCGATTGTTGTAGAATTTTTCCAATTATGACTTTTTTTTAAGTGGTGCAGCAGGGGATGTAATGGTCTCATTAATGGTGACAATTTAGACAATTAAGTTATCCCAGTGTTCTGTAAATGACATTTTTAAATGGAATATATTGATGTACGTTTGAAAGATATTTTTAATTAATTTTGATGAAAAACATAACATAATTATTTTTTTTAAAGCCTTGAATCCCTAATCATTTGGTTGAAGTGGATTAATGGTGCTTTGTAATTTTATTACCAGGAAATTACTGAGTTGTCTGGGAATTAAATAACATAAAGAATTCAATTAAGTAGGTTGATGTGCTGTTATTATTGTGCAGATACAGTGCAGCCAAGGACATACTATAAAACAAAACATTCTGAAATGATATGCTTTGTAGATAATTCTCACCAATTGCAAGTCTTTATACATTGTAATGTTAAGAGACTTGTACATATTTTTTTCCTTAAGAATATCCAACAGAGATCTGAATGCTTAATACTGATAAAACCTCTTGTCACATCTGTGTCTACTCAAAGTAAAAAGTTCTTCCGTCTACATAAAAGCTGTTTCTCCACCATATCTTATTGTGGACAATGATTTAATTAGCTACAAATGATTTATCCAGGAAAAAAATGCATTCTCTTCATGGTACCGCCATTATACTGGAGATAGTCATCTTCAAGAGAATGTGTGTAATGTACAATAGAGATTTTAGAAGAGAAAACCATTTCTCTTTTCTTTGGGGAGATCCTGTCTTGCTGAAAATTTGCTCAACAGTGGCGCGTGATAGTGTTTCCGTGACAATGTCCCAGTGAAGGTGTTAGTAACTCATTGTAGTTTATTACAGCTGCTGTCCCTCTTCTTCCCATAGCACAGACAAGCCACTGAACTGATGAATTTGTTCTGCGGCACTTTATTGACAATCATTTCATTTGAAAAGGTTTTCTACCCTGCTAATTGCCTGGTAGACCCACATTTAATGATATTGTCACTAGCTCTCTCCTGCGCTATTTAAGGCCTGTAGGAACTTTTTCTGAGGATTTTATTTCCCCCATCTGTCTTGCCTTTATATAATTGATGGTTGCAATATCAGTAATACATGTCATTTTGTTCTTGCAGGGTGTGGGTAAAATTGAAGGTCAGAACGACAAGTGAAAGTCACTTTAATATACATATGAAGAAATTAAATATACTGGTTCTTGTAGGGCACAGTATAAGCAGTAGACCATTCTAGTTTAGGCATACTGCAGGGCCAAATATAGGCAGTAGAAGATTCTCATATAGGCATACTGCAGGGCCCAGTACGGGCAGTATACTTTTCTGGTATAGGCATACTGCAGGGCCCAGTATAGGCAGTAGACCATTCTGGTATAGGCATACTGCAGTGTCCAATATAGGCAGTAGTAGACCATTCTAGTTTAGGCATACTGCAGTGCCCAATATAGGCAGTAGACCATTCTGGTATACTAGGCATACTGCAGTGCCCAATATAGGCAGTAGACCATTCTTGTATAGGCATACTGCAGTGCCCAATATAGGCAGTAGACCATTCTGGTATAGGCATACAGCAGGGCCCAGTATAGGCAGTATACTATATCACAAGGCCCAGTAACTTTTTTGTCAATTTTTAATTTGATCTAAATATGTGTTATAGACTTCAGGGAATGCGGTGAAGCAATATTTAGAATACCTTTGAAATCAACTATTCATTCACCCTCAAATTCTAAAGCACCTTTGTCTCAAAAGCTAGGTACAGAAAATGAAGGGAGTTGATTGTTTTTACCTTATCATGAACTCATCATGAACTTTGGAGATGAAATATATTTTATTTGAAAAAAGTTATCGACAAATCCAGGAAAAAAACAGTTGTAGAGAAATGGGGCCATTGTGTTGAGGATTTTCTTGATCAATATGCCAATTAAAGACTTAACATAGGACTTCTCTAGATTTAATGGCAGAGAAGTATCTCCACTAGTTCTCTGTAAATTGCTATCTCCCCAGCAGATCAATACATAGATATTGCTAGGTTTATTTTTGCATAGTTGTCTTCATGGGTAGATGCATATGAACTTTTTACGATCTCAAAATGATGCAAATTAGGTATTATTTAATATCTGAAAATTTCTTTCCGTTCAAAACTGTGAAGATGAACAATATTGTTTGCAGGGTTAAAAATTCATTTTATTTTTGCCCTTTCATACTTGTAAACAGTTTTAAGTCTACCCCATACCTTTTATAATTTTAATTGTGGCATTTTTGCAAATTGTAAATATTGGTATGTGAATTTCCCAATTAAAGATGCTGTGATTCAAAACACTAGCGAGAATCATTCACATTGTATTTGCTTCGTTTTATGTAATTCTGCAAAACCATGAATTCTAAAATTTTGTACTTTACACAAAAGTAATTTTTCTGTCATCTCATTTAGAAACATTTTCCCAGACAACATTATCCAGGCCGGCTTCCAACACTTAAGAACCACGTACATCGACAAAAAGGCCAAAAGTAAGGTCTACTTCACGGCATCGCTACAGGATGCCATAGATTTGAACCTGACTGACAAGGTGAACATGTCCCTGGGTATGGCTCTGAACGAGAAGTGGCAGGAACTGGTACGTCTGAACAAGTCAGATCAGTTCAACTCGACCAGGCTGTATTACAAGGAACCGTATGTCTTCACTACTCAGAAACAGAGCCTCAACAACGGAATTAACGTCCTCGGTAATATTACAGGAATCGCAATTATTACTCACACAATGTAGTTTATCAGTTTAATGTTTTCTTCAGCAAAACCATGTTTTCACTTTTTCTAATTTGCATGTGCAAATGATATGTTAATCATGCAATAAAACTTGTTTTAATTGTTTGAAAATTCAGGGGAAATAATGATTATATTATTGTTGGGTTTAATATTTTGCAATAAATTGATATATAGATAATACTGCATATGCGAACAACACATATTTATAGTACTTATAGGAATTATTGGATTTTTGTATTGATGGTTTAAATATTTGTAGAGAGCGTTGGGTTTTTATATTTGTAGGAATTATGGGGGTTTTGTATCTGTTGTGTATTTTTGCAGGTATTATTGGGTTTTTCACGGCGTTTGGGATGATCCTGAGTAAGATGGGAGAGAAGGGGAAGCCGATGGTGGAATTCTTTGCCATCCTGAACCACATCATCATGGAGATGGTTAACATCATCATGTGGTCAGTCACAGAATCAGGACATTTGTCTTAATCAAGCCAATCATGTTTTTGTTAATTAAACCTTCTCCTCCTAATAAGTAAATAGTTTTAGACAAAATAAATACAGAGGTGTGATTTCTAACATAATACATGTATGTAAATCCTATGTAAATCTGTGAATAGCAGAATACTGTATATAGGGTTATTTTCACCCTACTTTATTTTCGCCCTTTCAATCTTGCAAACAATTTTGCCTCATATTAAATTCACCCAGTCACACTTTTGTTGAAGAAATTATACTGTATTTTTTTAATTCATCCCATGTTAAATTCGCTCAAACAAAGTTAGGGCAAAAAGAGCAAAAATAAAACAGGGGTGAAAATTCCTTTGTATACAGTTTTTTTAGGTACTCCCTGATCGGTATAATATTCCTGCTCTATTTTAGGTACCCCCATATCAGTATAATCTTATTGGTCTATTTTTAGGTATTCACCAATCAGTATAATCTTATTGGTCTATTTTTAAGTATTCCCCTATCGGTATAATCTTATTGGTCTATTTTGAGGTATTCCCCTGTCAGTATAATCTTATTGGTCTTTTTTTAGGTATTCCCCTGTCGGTATAATCTTGTATAATTGGTCTTTTTTTAGGTATTCCCCTATCGGTATAATCTTATTGGTCTATTTTGAGGTATTCCCCTGTCGGTATAATCTTACTGGTCTATTTTTAGGTATTCCCCTGTCAGTATAATCTTATTGATCTATTTTTAGGTATTCCCCTGTCGGTATAATGTTATTGGTCTATTTTTAGGTACTCCCCTATTGGTATAATGTTGTTCTATTTTTAGGTACTCCCCTATCGGTATAATGTTCCTGGTCTGCGGTAAGATTCTGGATATTGAGGATCCCAGCGAGATGATGCAGCGCCTCGGGATGTACATGTTGACGGTCATCCTCGGTCTGTTTATCCACGCATTCATCACGCTTTCCCTTGTTTATTTCGCTGCTACAAGAAAAAATCCCTTTCACATACTCAGGGGCGTGCTTCAGGCTCTGGTCACGGCTTTTGGTACTGGTTCTAGGTAGGTTCATATTGTCAGAATGTAGAATTGAAAGGGGTAAAATCTTTATTGTGGGTCACAATAATAACAAGATGTGTTTGTGAAACACTAATTCACCCATTTTTCAGCAAATGGCAAAGGTTTTGCATTTGAAACTCCAAGGTCTAGAGATCAAAATTGTTGATAGCCAAGAGAAGGTCATGTCACAAGAAATATACTTGGGAAGTATGAAAGCCTTAGCACTAACTATTCAAAACCTAGTATTAAGTTTTTTTAACCAAGGTTATAGTATTTCAGTAAAACTCTAAGGTCAAGGCCATTGTACCTAAGGGAATTCAAAGGTCTTGTTACAAAAAAATACACTTTTGTAAAATTCATAGCAACAATCATTTTTTGAAAGTAGGTCAAACTACAAAGTCCAACAAAAATGCTTGTACCCAAGGAAAGGTCATCATTAGGAATATGCCAATGAAAGTGCACCAATCATTCAAAAGTTTTGGCCAAGATTAAAATCTGGTAATTTTTTTTCAAAAGAGGGTCAAATTCCAAGGTCAAGAGGTCATATATGTTCATTCCCAAAGAAAGGGCTTATTAGATGGAACATATATTTGAGATATAAAAGCCATAGCTTTAAACAATCAAAAGTTATGGGCAAGGACAAACAAACTGACAAAGCAAATACTATTTCCCATAACTCTGTAACAATGAATAAGAACCAGCCCACAATTTTGACACATTATGCTGCCCATTACAAGTACATATATTATCAGTTCTAGTTCTGTGTCCCTGCCCATCACATTACATGTTCTTTGTATTTATTGTAATTTCTAGCTCTGCGACCTTGCCCATCATGATATATTTTATCATTTCTAGCTCTGCGACCCTGCCCATCACATTCCGATGTCTGGAGGAGACTCTTCACATCGACAGTCGTGTGACTCGATTTATCCTCCCTATAGGCGCCACCATCAACATGGACGGAACAGCTCTGTACGAGGCCGTGGGTCCGATCTTCATAGCTCAGATGAACGATATCAACTTATCCTTTGGTCAAATTGTGGTTGTGAGGTAAAGGGCTTTATTAAACAAATATTGGTAATAAAATTTCAAACTGTAAAGAATTTTTGGTATACAGCAAGACTTGTTTAGTACGAACACAGATATTGCGAATTCACGGATAAAGCGAAGTTATCTTGGATCCCCAGCTATATAAATTTAATGAATTCCTTATACGGATAAGAAAATCTGTAATCAATTCTGTGTGTAAAAATGGAATTACAATAAGTATGAAAACGTCAGTCAGCATTTAACTCAATGATAATTTGTATTTGCTGACAAGGTCATTGTATTGACAATAGAACTTATGAAATGATGACTTTAAAGAGACTGCTGATATTCTTGTTTCATCAACTTGTTTGTCAATCAAAACACATACAAACGATTAAAACACAGAATATAATCAGAAAAATGATGTCATTCAAAGGATTTGATTTCTTAAATCTACTTTTCTCATATAAGGTTCTATTCCTTAGCATAAGCATATATAATTCTTGATATTATACTTAATATTACAAATTTCAATTGACATGTCAAAAGTTTTGACCTGAAGAAAACATTACAAAACTCCTGATTTTATTTTTTTTTTCTGATCTGAGGTGTAAAAAACCAAGACACATGTAGATGCTAAACATTAGATAAACTTCGAATATATCCTAAACGTGAATCTACACTACCTGAACCTGAGGATGGGTGTTGTGGCCCATAGGCCTCTTTTGAAAAAAAAATTGTCTGATTAGAATTTCTAAATTCATTACTGTAAAATCACATATTTTCGTGGGGTCAAATTTTTGTGGTTTGAGGAAAATCTCTTGTTTCATGGGGATTTGATTTCGTGGGTCAAGAATTATTGAGTACTTGTGTATGTAGCAAAAAACATTTCGTGGTGGATATGAATTCATGGGTCTCATCATACCTCAAAAACAACGAAAATGAAACCTCCAGGAAAATTTGTGATTTCACAGTATTTGCAGAATCTTGAAGATGCACTCTGTACTATCATGACCTTAGACAGAATTTCCTCTCTACATAAAATATAGCAGAATTACAATCAGACTGGTTTTATACAAATATAAAATTCTGATGGATTGTGGAATAAATGGAAATTTATGCATGTGGTAGAAAATCCTGCTGGGAAATCCTCATAACAAGGGAATAAGCTACTCTATTTATACACACTGTTGCTGCAGTGGGCAGTGGGCACTGCAATTAAAATACTAAATCAAGTTTTGCCCTTTAATATATTGAATCAGTAATGGTGAATTATCATTTAATAAACTATATTTCTCCATGTAATAGGGTTTGCTGTAAAGGAAATGAAGATTCTATAAATCTTTGTCATAAAAGTAATCCAGAAATACTTAATGAATTATTAAGAATTCAACTATTTCAGTAATCGTGATTATTAAATGAAAGAATACTTTTGTTATAATTATTAAATGTGTCATGTTACCACGTTGGAATGCTCTAAAGTGCAATCTAACACTCAGTAATGTAGGTTACGCCTTATCAAGTACAAATGTTACACAACTTGAATAGAAAGTGAAAATACAAGATAACGCGTTGAGTCGATCCATCAAGTTACATGGAGATATCTGCATGCATGTGAACAAATGGAGAAACTAAGCTAATTATTACATCATACATCAAACCTAGAGATCTGTAAGGTTTACGTAAACATCAATATGTTAATGTGTTCCCACGTACGCTTTGATTCTATGAATATGTGATTTTTATCAAAACTAAAATTGCTTTAGTCTGTTAATCAAATGGATCTGATGACCCCATTAATGAGTTATTGCCCTTTATGTTATTTGTACTTACTATTAAACCTTATAACTTGAAAACTATAAGTCATAGAAGCATGGGGGCAACTGCATTGTGACCCTTGACCTTTGACCATGAGTATTTTTCAAGGTCAAAGGTCAAGATTATTCTTTTTTTTAATTTCCATTTTTTCTATGCTTTAAGAGAGTTCCGGTTTCTTTTTCATGGAATTCAATTTTTTGGAGTCAGGTATAAAACAAATTTAAAATTCAAAGAAGGTGGAAAGGCTTCTTATTGTTCTGTGAACAAAAAGTCTCCTAGTTATTATTAGGTCTTTCCACCTTTCTGTGGAAAGACCTCTTGAAATGCTTCTGTTTATTATTATTATATTTCCGTTATCGAAAATTGAACCAAGAGTTTGCAGTTAATGATACTTGCCATTAAAAGTTGTTTCAAAAAAATACCCAACGCATATGACCTATGACCCCTTTTGGAGTTCTTGCCCCTTTTAAAGGCGTTTGATCCTGATATTTTGAGCGTATTTCGCGCAGGTCCTTTATTCATAAAATTACGCATCGTTTTAAGGTTCCAACAATAAAACTGAATTCTACAATGCAAATTAAACTATATTAAATAAAAAACCGCAATTAAATTCCATTTAAGAAGAATTGAGCTAGGGACTATATTTTGTGGCGGATGGTTTTGTGACCAAGGAAATTATTGTGAAAAATCTATATGTGTCAATCCGTAAAATGATCAAAGCACCTCAGGGCAGATTAAAATTAACAGGTGTCAAGGACTTCGGAGCTAAAGACTTGAGTAAACATTTATCTCTGGACAATACAAATAATTGGCTAATTGATTGAAAATAACTCTATTGTAAATATTATGTAATTGTATGTAATTGGCTGTTTTATACATTTTATTCAGTTAACGGTTGGCTTTCTCAAAGACAGCCACGCTGGACAGCGCTCTCGTCCGCTATATGGCGGAGCCTGTCCACTTTGTTAATAAATCTGTTAAAGCTGCATATTGGAGTTCCGTATTATACATTAGTGTAGTGAATGCACAATTTAGACGGTCATATTTGGGGAGAATCCGGTCTTTCCCGCCCTGTCATTGTCAGCGAGTGCCTACCCAGTGACGCTAATTCCCCAAAATAAGCGTAATGGAGGTTCCCCGACCGGATAAATTTTGTGCGCA
The DNA here is from genome assembly GCA_003671525.1 of Saccostrea glomerata. Taxonomy (NCBI): domain Eukaryota; kingdom Metazoa; phylum Mollusca; class Bivalvia; order Ostreida; family Ostreidae; genus Saccostrea; species Saccostrea glomerata. The sequence goes on from PRKT01000027.1 coordinate 1,967,101, forward strand.
CACCATCGCAGATGCGGATCTTTGGCTCCAAATGTTCAAGCTGTATGGATCATTTCGGCGATGGACAGATGTACAGATCTTAAGAGCTTTCCCATTGTTTTTAGAACACTCGGCCATTGTGTGGTATATGGGACTTAACGCGGAAGTTAAGAATAATTGTGAACTTCTTTTCAGTGCCTTTTTAGATCGTTACGGACCAACTTATTTTGACAAAAGTGATGCTATACAAAATTATTTCCACGCAAAACAGAAGCAGAATGAGTCAGTATCATCGTATTTGGCTAGACTCGAAAGATACGCGTTATGGACCGGAGAAGGAGCACACAGATGCCTGAGCGCCGCGCTTACAAATGGACTGCGACCAGAACTAAGGCAGGATTTTTATCTACAGTACCATATGTACCAGGATCAGGACAAACCAGATGCAGTGAAAGCAGCCCGACATTCTGAGGGAATCCGCCGCTTCCGAGATGACATCGATCGGGAGAAAAAAGAGGAGATACGAAAATCTGTCATCGACGCCTATGCTAGTGCAATAGACAAACTACAGCTCCCAAATTCAGTCAAAGGTATGTGTGATCAAGATGAAAATAAATGGAGTAGCACTAACTTTGATTCTAAATTCCAAAATGTTCAAATGAAAACTAAACGTAACGCTGCTCAAAAAGGGCAAAATCAATACACTCAAAGTGTAGCAGCTGTGTCAGGTGTTTGGACACAACAATGTCATGGCCGCTAGGTGTCTGGTACAATCTCAGTCAAAACGTGCTTGTATTGAGCTGCTTAATCCAACAAATGCAAATGTTATTTTACCAAAGAATTGTGTTGTTGGTAATTTCTCAAGAGTTGACAATAAAATGGTGTTAATGCTGTATACCAAAAATTCTTTACAGTTTGAAATTTTATTACCAATATTTGTTTAATAAAGCCCTTTACCTCACAACCACAATTTGACCAAAGGATAAGTTGATATCGTTCATCTGAGCTATGAAGATCGGACCCACGGCCTCGTACAGAGCTGTTCCGTCCATGTTGATGGTGGCGCCTATAGGGAGGATAAATCGAGTCACACGACTGTCGATGTGAAGAGTCTCCTCCAGACATCGGAATGTGATGGGCAGGGTCGCAGAGCTAGAAATGATAAAATATATCATGATGGGCAAGGTCGCAGAGCTAGAAATTACAATAAATACAAAGAACATGTAATGTGATGGGCAGGGACACAGAACTAGAACTGATAATATATGTACTTGTAATGGGCAGCATAATGTGTCAAAATTGTGGGCTGGTTCTTATTCATTGTTACAGAGTTATGGGAAATAGTATTTGCTTTGTCAGTTTGTTTGTCCTTGCCCATAACTTTTGATTGTTTAAAGCTATGGCTTTTATATCTCAAATATATGTTCCATCTAATAAGCCCTTTCTTTGGGAATGAACATATATGACCTCTTGACCTTGGAATTTGACCCTCTTTTGAAAAAAAATTACCAGATTTTAATCTTGGCCAAAACTTTTGAATGATTGGTGCACTTTCATTGGCATATTCCTAATGATGACCTTTCCTTGGGTACAAGCATTTTTGTTGGACTTTGTAGTTTGACCTACTTTCAAAAAATGATTGTTGCTATGAATTTTACAAAAGTGTATTTTTTTGTAACAAGACCTTTGAATTCCCTTAGGTACAATGGCCTTGACCTTAGAGTTTTACTGAAATACTTTAACCTTGGTTAAAAAAACTTAATACTAGGTTTTGAATAGTTAGCGCTAAGGCTTTCATACTTCCCAAGTATATTTCTTGTGACATGACCTTCTCTTGGCTATCAACAATTTTGATCTCTAGACCTTGGAGTTTCAAATGCAAAACCTTTGCCATTTGCTGAAAAATGGGTGAATTAGTGTTTCACAAACACATCTTGTTATTATTGTGACCCACAATAAAGATTTTACCCCTTTCAATTCTACATTCTGACAATATGAACCTACCTAGAACCAGTACCAAAAGCCGTGACCAGAGCCTGAAGCACGCCCCTGAGTATGTGAAAGGGATTTTTTCTTGTAGCAGCGAAATAAACAAGGGAAAGCGTGATGAATGCGTGGATAAACAGACCGAGGATGACCGTCAACATGTACATCCCGAGCCGCTGCATCATCTCGCTGGGATCCTCAATATCCAGAATCTTACCGCAGACCAGGAACATTATACCGATAGGGGAGTACCTAAAAATAGAACAACATTATACCAATAGGGGAGTACCTAAAAATAGACCAATAACATTATACCGACAGGGGAATACCTAAAAATAGATCAATAAGATTATACTGACAGGGGAATACCTAAAAATAGACCAGTAAGATTATACCGACAGGGGAATACCTCAAAATAGACCAATAAGATTATACCGACAGGGGAATACCTAAAAAAAGACCAATTATATAAGATTATACCGACAGGGGAATACCTAAAAAAAGACCAATAAGATTATACTGACAGGGGAATACCTCAAAATAGACCAATAAGATTATACCGATAGGGGAATACTTAAAAATAGACCAATAAGATTATACTGATTGGTGAATACCTAAAAATAGACCAATAAGATTATACTGATATGGGGGTACCTAAAATAGAGCAGGAATATTATACCGATCAGGGAGTACCTAAAAAAACTGCATACAAAGGAATTTTCACCCCTGTTTTATTTTTGCTCTTTTTGCCCTAACTTTGTTTGAGCGAATTTAACATGGGATGAATTAAAAAAATACAGTATAATTTCTTCAACAAAAGTGTGACTGGGTGAATTTAATATGAGGCAAAATTGTTTGCAAGATTGAAAGGGCGAAAATAAAGTAGGGTGAAAATAACCCTATATACAGTATTCTGCTATTCACAGATTTACATAGGATTTACATACATGTATTATGTTAGAAATCACACCTCTGTATTTATTAGGGCCCCGCTTGGCGGGCGCCCTATAGTGATCAGTCTGTCCTTCCGTCCGTCCGTCCGTCCGTCCGTCCGTCCGACATCTCTTGTCCGGAGCATATCTTCTCTCTCCTTGGCCCAATCTGGCTCATACTTCACCCACAGAGTGCCTTTGGGTACCCGGTGTGCAGTGACCTTTTACCATGTTTCTAGGTCAAAGGTTAAGGTCATAGCAGACGTATATGAAAAATCCTTGTCCGGAGCATATCTTCTCTCTCCTTGGCCCAATCTGGCTCATACTTCACCCACAGAGTGCCTTTGGGTACCCAGTGTGCAGAGACCTTGAACCATATTTCTAGGTCATAGGTCAAGGTCATAGCTGACATATATGAAAAATCCCTGTCCGGAGCATATCTTCTCTCTCCTTGGCCCAATCTGACTCATACTTCACCTACAGAGTGCCTTTGGGTACCCAGTGTGCAGTGACCTTGAACCATGTTTCTAGGTCAAAGGTCAAGGTCATAGCAGACTTAAATGAAAAATCCTTGTCCGGAGCATATCTTCTCTCTCCTTGGCCAAATCTGAATCATACTTCACCCACAGAGTGCCTTTGGGTACCCGGTGTGCAGTGACCTTGAACCATGTTTCTAGGTCATAGGTCAAGTTCATAGCAGACGTATATGAAAAATCCCTGTCCGGAGCATATCTTCTTTCTCCTTGGCCCAATCTGACTCATACTTCACCCACAGAGTGCCTTTGGGTACCCAGTGTGCAGTGACCTTGAACCATGTTTCTAGGTCAAAGGTCAAGGTCATAGCAGACTTGTATGAAAAATCCTTGTCTGGAGCATATCTTCTCTCTCCTTGGCCAAATCTGACTCATACTTCACACACAGAGTGCCTTTGGGTACCCGGTGTGCAGTGACCTTGAACCATGTTTCTAGGTCAAGGTCATAGCAGACTTATATGAAAAATCCTTGTCCGGAGCATATCTTCTCTCTCCTTGGCCCAATCTGGCTTGTACTTCACCCACAGAGTGCCTTTGGGTAACTTGTGTGCAGAGACATTGAACCATGTTTCTAGGTCAAAGGTCAAGGTCAAAGCAAAATTTTATGAAAAGTCCTTGTCTGGAGCATATCTTCTCTGTCCTTGGCCCAATCTGGCTATTACTTCACTCTAAGAGTTCCACTGGTCAATGGATGTGCAGTGACCATGGTCGCAGTTTCTAGGTCATTGTCAGAATTAACCTCTATTATGTTTGGTGCATTATTTTTCCCTTTAATTCTAATAAATTTATATAACTGGGGATACAAGATAACTTTGATATATTTCTGTAAATTCGCAATATCTGTGAAGTCGTACTAAATGACTTTTACTGTATTACACAAATGTTCCTCTTCAAAATAAACCCTTTTAAACTACCTTACATTTTCATGTTCATTGTTGAAAGCGGGGCCCTTTGAGATGGCCACCATCTCAATGATATCTAGTTTTGTCTAAAACTATTTACTTATCAGGAGGAGAAGGTTTAAAAAAAACAAAAACATGATTGGCTTGATTAAGACAAATGTGCTGATTCTGTGACTGACCACATGATGATGTTGACCATCTCCATGATGATGTGGTTCAGGATGGCAAAGAATTCCACCATCGGCTTCCCCTTCTCTCCCATCTTACTCAGGATCATCCCAAATGCCGTGAAAAACCCAATAATACCTGCAAAAATACTCAACAGATACAAAACCCCCATAATTCCTACAAATATAAAAACCCAACGCTCTCTACAAATATTTAAACCATCAATACAAAAATCCAATAATTCCTATAAGTACTATAAATATGTGTCGTTTGCATATGCAGTATTATCTATATATCAATTTATTGCAATATTAAACCCAACAATAATATAATCATTATTTCCCCTGAATTTTCAAACAATTAAAAGAAGTTTTATGGCTCGATTAACATATCATTTGCACATGCAAATTAGAAAAAGTGAAAACATGATTTTGCTGAAGAAAACATTTAACTGATAAACTACATTGTGTGAGTAATAATTACGATTCCTGTAATATTACCGAGGACGTTAACCATAAGTGATAATTAAGATTCCTGTGATATTACCGAGGACGTTAACCATCAGTTGATAATTACGATTCTTGTAATATTACCGAGGACGTTAATTCCGTTGTTGAGGCTCTGTTTCTGAGTGGTGAAGACATACGGTTCCTTGTAATACAGCCTTGTCGAGTTGAACTGATCTGACTTGTTCAGACGTACCAGTTCCTGCCACTTCTCGTTCAGAGCCATACCCAGGGACATGTTCACCTTGTCAGTCAGGTTCAAATCTATGGCATCCTGTAGCGATGCAGTGAAGTAGACCTTACTTTTGGCCTTTTTGTCGATGTACGTGGTTCTTAAGTGTTGGAAACCGGCCTGAATAATGTTGTCTGGGAAAATGTTTCTAAATGAGATGACAGAAAAATAACTTTTGTGTAAAGTACAAAATTTTAGAATTCATGGTTTTACAGAATTACGTAAAATGAAGCAAATACAATGTGAATGATTCTCGCTTGTGTTTTAAATCACAGCATCTTTAATTGGGAAATTCACATACCAATATTTTCAATTTGCAAAAATGCCACAATTAAAACTATGAAAGGTATGGGGTAGACTTAAAATTGTTTACAAGTATGAAAGGGCAAAAATAAAATGAATTTTTAACCCTGTTAACAATATTGCTCATCTTGACAGTTTTGAACGGAAAGAAATTTTCAGATATTAAATAATACGTACAGTAAAACTCGTTTAGTACGAACACGGATATAGCGAACTCACGGATATAGCGAAGTTTTTCTGGGTCCCCGGCGACATTCTTAAAAAATCTTTGTAAAATTTTACAGTTACAACGAACTCTGATATAACGAATTTACGGATATAGCGAACTGATTTTGAGTCCCGCTGAGGTTAAATATAATAAAATTTACCTCTTTTATAACGAACTTTCAAAGATTATTAAAAATTGATAAATTGAACTGACTTTATTTCCTTTTAGCATTTGTATATAAAATACAATTCATAATAAAACCTAAGTTATCGAAGATATGTTTTGTAATATTGGCTTCCCAAACATATTTGGTAGTAATACTTGAAGGAAAAAATTCATATTGCGAATTCGCTATAATGGTTGTACGAATTCGTTATATGGATATTACGAATTGCGGATATAGCGAATTAAATTCACAGGTCCCAAGGACTTCGCTATAACCGAGTTTTACTGTACCTAATTTGAATCATTTTGAGATCGTAAAATATTCATATGCATCTACCCATGAAGACAACTATGCAAAAATAAACCTAGCAATATCTATGTATTGATCTGCTGGGGAGATAGCAATTTACAGAGAACCTGGTGGAGTCTGCCATTAAATCTAGAGAAGTCCTATGTTAAGTCTTTAATTGGCATATTGATCAAGAAAATCCTCAACACAATGGCCCCATTTCTCTACAACTGTTTTTTTTTCCTGGATTTGTCGATAACTTTTTTCAAATAAAATATATTTCATCTCCAAAGTTCATGATGAGTTCATGATAAGGTAAAAACAATCAACTCCCTTCATTTTCTGTACCTAGCTTTTGAGACAAAGGTGCTTTAGAATTTGAGGGTGAATGAATAGTTGATTTCAAAGGTATTCTAAATATTGCTTCACCGCATTCCCTGAAGTCTATAACACATATTTAGATCAAATTAAAATTTGACAAAAAAATTACTGGGCCTTGTGATATAGTATACTGCCTATACTGGGCCCTGCAATATGCTTATACCAGAATGGTCTACTGCCTATATTGGGCACTGCAGTATGCCTTACAAGAATGGTCTACATGCCTATATTGGGCACTGCAGTATGCCTAGTATACCAGAATGGTCTACTGCCTATATTGGGCACTGCAGTATGCCTATACCAGAAAAGTATACTGCCCGTACTGGGCCCTGCAGTATGCCTATACCAGAATGGTCTACTGCCTATACTGGGCACTGCAGTATGCCTATACCAGAATGGTCTACTGCCTATACTGGGCACTGCAGTATGCCTATACCAGAATGGTCTACTGTCAATACTTGGCACTGCAGTATGCCTATACCAGAATAGTCTACTGCCCGTACTGGGCCCTGCAGTATGCCTATACCAGAATGGTCTACTGTCTATACTGGGCCCTGCAGTATGCCTATACCAGAAAAGTATACTGCCCGTACTGGGCCCTGCAGTATGCCTATACCAGAATGGTCTACTGCCTATATTTGGCCCTGCAGTATGCCTATACTAGAATGGTCTACTGCTTTTACTGTGCCCTACAAGAACCAGCATATTTAATTTCTTCTTTTGTATATTAGTGTGACTTTCACTTGTCATTCTGACCTTCAATTCTACCCACACCCTGCGAGAACAAAATGACATGCATTACTGATATTGCAACCATCAATTATATAAACGCAGAACACTAAGACAGATGGGGGAAATAAAATCCTCAGAAAAAGTTCCTACAGGCCTTAAATAGCGCTGGAGAGAGCTAGAGACAATATCATTAAATGTGGGTCTACCAGGCAATTAGCAGGGTAGAAAACCTTTTCAAATGAAATGATTGTCAATAAAGTGCCGCAGAACAAATTCATCAGTTCAGTGGCTTGTCTTTACTATGGGAAGAAGAGGGACAGCAGCTGTAATAAACGACAATGAGTTACTAACACCTTCACTGGGACATTGTCACGGAAACACTATCACGCGCCACTGTTGAGCAAATTTTCAGCAAGACAGGATCTCCCCAAAGAAAAGAGAAATGGTTTTCTCTTCTAAAATCTCTATTGTACATTACACACATTCTCTTGAAGATGACTATCTCCAGTATAATGGCTCTACCATGAAGAGAATGGATTTTTTTCCTGGATAAATCATTTGTGGCTAATTAAATCATTGTTCACAATAAGATATGGTGGAGAAACATCTTTTATGTAGACGGAAGAACTTCTTACTTTGAGCAGACACAGATGCGACGAGAGGTTTTATCAATATTAAGCATTCAGATCTCTGTTGGATATTCTTAGGGAAAAAAATATGTACAAGTCTCTTAACATTACAATGTATAAAGACTTGCAATTGGTGAGAATTATCTACAGAGCATATCATTTCAAAATGTTTTGTTTTATAGTATGTCCTTGGCTGCACTGTATCTGCACAATAATAACAGCACATCAACCTACTTAATTGAATTCTTTATGTTATTTAATTCCCAGACAACTCAGTAATTTCCTGGTAATAAAATTACAAAGCACTATTAATCCACTTCAACCGAATGATTAGGGATTCAAGGCTTAAAAAAAAAAAAGATGTTATGTTTGTCATCAAAATTAATTAAAAATATCTTTCAAACGTACATCAATATATTCCATTTAAAAATGTCATTTACAGAACACTGGGATAATTTAATTGTCTAAATTGTCACCATTAATTAGACCATTACATCCCCTGCTGCACCATGTAAAAAAAAAAGTCATAATTGGAAAATTCTACAACAATCGAGATTTAAGTCTGGGTCTCCCTAGTGTTTTATGTAACAGAGTCACAATAAATACTCGTTCATCTCCATAACAACACACCATTTTATGCTTTGGGTTCCAGCAGTTTTATGAACTTCAAAGCTTTTTTTCCCCCCGTCCAACCAGAGCTAGAAAAGTCTGACACAACATCCTACATGTTAAAATATTGTGTACAATTATCATTAAACAGCATTATACAGCCAATTATTCTCACACAGCAGCAAACCATAAAAGAAGAAAAAATTACCCCTGAACTACTCATAAATATAATATCTTACACAGCCCTACAATAATTATTTCCCACTAGACTTTCATTGACTGGTATCAAACAAAACTTTAATTGATTCTTTTTCAATTTCATTAAATTGTCCATTATTTCTTTTACACTTATCCCCCTTGAGAAATGTTGCTATCTCTCCTTAAATGGTTTAAGCTAATGTGCTTTCTAGATGTTCTAACAAAATCCATCTCCATCAGATTTGCAATAACAAATTTAGACAAGCACTAATCAAAGATGCATCTATAATAATAAATGACAAAAAGGCTCTTTGTAGAATAGGACACAGAATTCAATAGACTGGTCTGGACCATCATAATACTTGTAAAAAGCTTGTACATGCAACCACAGAATGGGCTACTAATAACAGGGAAAATCAGCAAATGGTTAAAATATTTAGCAGCTTAGTCTAAATGATGTTAGATGGTGTTTAATGTACTGATCAATCTGAACAATGGGGAAAGTGAGATTTGTTGGAGATTTTTTGGTCTATTGATTATGAGTTTGCCTCTTTTTGGCTGTAGCCATTAAATCTCTCCATCATGCTGAGTTTGAACTGTGAAGTTTGATATGTTATGGGAATATGATGACCAAAAAAAATCAAGATAATAAATATGTTACTCTGAAACTTCTTATCAGTTAAAACTTGCATTTCCATCTGAAAATTCCACTGACATTTTTAAAACTTATCTAATATAAAGAAGGCATTATCCTGAATCTTTTATTAAAAATACAGAAATAAAACAGTTGAACCAATGGATTTTTTCATATTCTAGTAACAGGGTCCCAATAAGAGCACCTGACTAGTAATAAAGGGGTCCCAAATACAGCACCTCAAACTCAATGCATGAGTCCAAGGTTGAACACCTGACTAGTTATTAAAAGATACAAAATAAAGCACCTGAATGGGAATAAAGAGATCACATATAAAGCACCTGACAAGTAATGAACTGAAGGGTGCCAGGATGATCACCTGACTAGGAATAAAGAGGTCCAAGATAAAGCACCTGACAAGTAATAAAAGGGTCCCAGGTAGAGCACCTGACTAGGAATGAAGGGGTCACAGGTACATGTAGAGCACCTGACAAGTAATGAAGGGTCCCAGGAAGAGCACCTGACTAGGAATGCAGGGCCACAGGTAGAGCACCTGACTAGGAATGAAAGGTCACAGGTAGACCACCTGACTAGGAATGAAAGGGTCACAGGTAGAGCACCTGACTAAGGAATGAAGGGTCACAGGTAAAGCACCTGGCTAGGAATGAAAGGGTCACAGGTAGAGCACCTAACTAAGGAATGAAAGGGTCACAGGTAGAGCACCTGACTAGAATTGAAAGGGTCACAGGTAGAGCACCTGACTAGGAATGAAGGGTCACAGGTGAAGCACCTGACTAGGAATGAAGGGTCAGAGGTATAGCACCTGACTAGGAATGAAAGGGTCACAGGTAGAGCACCTGACTAGGAATGAAGGGTCACAGGCAGAGCACCTGACTAGGAATGAAAGGTCCGAGGTATAGCACCTGACTAGGAATGAAAGGTTCACAGGTAGAGCACCTGACTAGGAATGAAGGGTCACAGGTAGAGCACCTTACTAGGAATGAAAGGGTCACAGGTAGATCACCTGACTAGGAATGAAGGGTCACAGGTAGAGCACCTGACTTGGAATGAAGGGTCATAGGTAGAGCACCTTACTAGGAATGAAAGGGTCACAGGTAGATCACCTGACTAGGAATGAAGGGTCACAGGTAGAGCACCTGACTAGGAATGAAGGGTCATAGGTAGAGCACCTTACTAGGAATGAAAGGGTCACAGGTAGATCACCTGACTAGGAATGAAGGGTCACAGGTAGAGCACCTGACTAGGAATGAAAGGTCCGAGGTATAGCACCTGACTAGGAATGAAAGGTTCACAGGTAGAGCACCTGACTAGGAATGAAGGGTCACAGGTAGAGCACCTGACTAGGAATGAAAGGTCACAGGTAGACCACCTGACTAGGAATGAAAGGGTCACAGGTAGAGCACCTGACAAGTAATGAAGGGTCACAGGTGAAGCACCTGACTAGGAATGAAGGGTCACAGGTAGAACACCTGACTAGGAATGAAAGGTCACAGGTAGAGCACCTGACTTTGAATGAAGGGTCACAGGTAGAGCACCTGACTAGGAATGAAAGGTCCGAGGTATAGTACCTGACTAGGAATGAAAGGTTCACAGGTAGAGCACCTGACTAGGAATGAAGGGTCACAGGTAGAGCACCTGACTAGGAATGAAAGGGTCACAGGTAGAGCACCTGACTAGGAATGAAAGGGTCACAGGTAGAACACCTGACTAGGAATGAAGGGTCACGGGTAAAGCACATGACTAGGAATGAATGGTCACAGGTAGAGCACCTGACTAGGAATGAAAGGTTCAAAGGTAGAGCACCTGACTAGGAATGAAGGGTCACTGGTAGAGCACCTGACTAGGAATGAAGGGTCACAGGCAGAGCACCTGACTAGGAATGAAAGGGTCACGGGTAAAGCACATGACTAGGAATGAAGGGTCACAGGTAGAGCACCTGACTAGGAATGAAAGGTTCACAGGTAGAGCACCTGACTAGGAATGAAGGGTCACAGGTAGAGCACCTGACTAGGAATGAAGGGTCACAGGCAGAGCACCTGACTAGGAATGAAAGGTTCAAAGGTTGAACACCTGACTAGGAATGAAAGGTTCACAGACAGAGCACCTGACTTGGAATGAAGGCATTTCAAATAAAGCAACTGAATAGTAGTGAAGGCATTTCAAATAAAGCACCTGACTAGGAATGAATGGTCCCAGGTAGAGCATCTGATTTAAGGAATGAAAGGGTCCCAGGTAGAGCACCTAACTAGTAATAAAGGCATTCCAAATAAAGCACCTGACTAGTAATAAAGGCATTCCAAATAAAGCATCTGACTAGGAGTGAATTGTCCCAGGTAGAGCATCTGAATAGGAATAAAGGGATCCAAAATAGAGCACCTGACTAGGAATGAAGGGATCCAAGATAGAGCACCTGATTAGGAATGAAGAGGTCAAGACAAGACAAATCCTTGTGTTATAAACTTTCTCTGTTTCAACTAAACTTTAAAGTAAGATATATTAGAGTTTTAATATTTCTCAATTACAAAATTGGTCTACTCGGACAGAAATTGAATACAACTTGGATTTGTCTAAAATGAACACGGTCTAAATCATCAAGTGACAAAGAAATGGGTCTTGCATGATTGGAATGAAGTCAGACACACACAATCTATTTTCCACAAAATAAAATTCAATGGCTTTATGTTTAAAAGTAGTTTAAAGAAAATTTAATAGACCAAAACAAGGTGGACAAGGCATTGTTATACAAGGATTCTACAGAAGTTGTAAAATGAGCAGATTTCAATTTCTCTTGAGAATCCACATAACCCGGTGAGTTACCTGATGAGATCAAGGAAGGCGTCAAGCGAGCTGACTCGATCGTCTCCAAGTTTTTCTGCATCTTCGTCTTCCTCTGGCATGTTGGATTTGTCTCCGGGATGGATCGCTATAACTAAAATAATCCCTAAAATGATGGCCAGAAACGTCGTCACAAAGTAGTAAAGGACACCACGTAGTCCCATCTTCCCACTGGAATGTACGTCCATGGAGGTCAAACCTACATGTCAAAACAGAATGACGTCATAAATCTTTATCAATGTTTTAACAGACTACTGATATGCTTATCTTAAAAATATTCTTTTATTTTACATACAATATGTCTCTTTGAATTTTATTATTTTGTCATGAAAACTGAGTTCCTTTCTGTACGGAAATACACTTTATATTAAACACAGTGCTTTTAGAATTGCCGAATATTACCAAAATAAAGACCTGTTTACTCTCAGTCAGACATTTTTTAGTCTCAGTCAGACATTTTTTAGTCTCAGTCAGACATTTTTTGTCTGTGCTCGTTTGTTGAGTACACTCACCTGTTATCATACAGGACACAATGAGAGGTAGAATCATCATTTTGAGCATTCTCATGAGTATATCTCCGGGGAATGCTATCAGACGGATGGCCCCTTTGGAAGGCTCGGCAGCTCGAAGAGAGATCCCCAGAATTATCCCGGCAAACACGCCTCCAATGGTCAGCACCAGAAGGAGGTTCTCCTTACCCCAGGAGTGACACTGATATAAAAAGATACAAAACTGTGATCATTCAAAAATTCTAAATTTAAGCAAAATCATTGAATTTGATTTCATATAGTTATTCCTGACATAATTGTCTTCATTCTCATAGGTCCATATAATTTGTTTATAAGTCAATATTATACAATTATTGCTGTTTTTTGAGGTCAATACAATGATTTAGCCATCTGAGGAGTACAATATTCACCGAGCCCGAAGGGCGAGGTGAATATGTACTTCGAAGATGGCTAAATTGTTGTATTGACCGAAAAAAACCAGCAATAATTGTTTTATTATATGATTCACTGATAAAATGATACATCTCATTACTTGTTAACTTGCATTTAAAAAAGTTTTTGCCAAATACAAGAGAAAAACAGACTTAAAATATGAATAAACCTTACCAGTTGTATCAATTTGAAATGGTTTTCTTTTATCAACTTTAGTTGTCATGAAAAAAATAATATAATGTCAGTATTTCTATAGGATAGATTTTTAAAGGAAGGAGTATTATCAGGGAAAACTGACTGCCAAAAAGTAAAAAACACGTTTTTCAGAAGAAGTGTTGGAGGGGGGGGGGGGGGGGGGGGGGGGGGGGGGTCCCTGCATCCCCTCTTACCACCCTCACCCTAAGATATATATATTCGCTTATGTTTTTTTTACATGAAAAAAAAATCACAGTCGTTTAAATAGCTTTCCAAAACAATATGTATTAATTTGGAATTTTCCAATCTATTTTTAGATCAATGTAGAGGAAATAAATCCTTGTATTGACCTGGAACGTCACGTGCAGGTCAATACAACGTAGTATTTTTCTAACATAGTTGGATCTCAGCCAATCAGAGAGATGGAAATTATTCAATTATATAATATTAGTCCTTATTCTCTCCTTGTATGAAGGGACATATTAGCTCTGCATTGAGTCTATAAAGCTGTTTTTGTCACAAAATAACTTGTGTCGGCTTTAATTACTGGTACATTATTTTGTTGATGCCCATGAAATAAAAGTATGGTTAATGACATGGATGTTTCTTTGGAAAAGTTAAAAAAGACTTTATAATGTTCTTATTTGTTTCAACACAAACAAACAATAAAATAAAATATATCAACAAGTATATAACAGCTAGATGCCTTTGCCTTGACAAGGAAAAGACATGTAACAGACTAAAGCAATTTTAGTTTTGATAAAAATCACATATTCATAGAATCAAAGCGTACGTGGGAACACATTAACATATTGATGTTTACGTAAACCTTACAGATCTCTAGGTTTGATGTATGATGTAATAATTAGCTTAGTTTCTCCATTTGTTCACATGCATGCAGATATCTCCATGTAACTTGATGGATCGACTCAACGCGTTATCTTGTATTTTCACTTTCTATTCAAGTTGTGTAACATTTGTACTTGATAAGGCGTAACCTACATTACTGAGTGTTAGATTGCACTTTAGAGCATTCCAACGTGGTAACATGACACATTTAATAATTATAACAAAAGTATTCTTTCATTTAATAATCACGATTACTGAAATAGTTGAATTCTTAATAATTCATTAAGTATTTCTGGATTACTTTTATGACAAAGATTTATAGAATCTTCATTTCCTTTACAGCAAACCCTATTACATGGAGAAATATAGTTTATTAAATGATAATTCACCATTACTGATTCAATATATTAAAGGGCAAAACTTGATTTAGTATTTTAATTGCAGTGCCCACTGCCCACTGCAGCAACAGTGTGTATAAATAGAGTAGCTTATTCCCTTGTTATGAGGATTTCCCAGCAGGATTTTCTACCACATGCATAAATTTCCATTTATTCCACAATCCATCAGAATTTTATATTTGTATAAAACCAGTCTGATTGTAATTCTGCTATATTTTATGTAGAGAGGAAATTCTGTCTAAGGTCATGATAGTACAGAGTGCATCTTCAAGATTCTGCAAATACTGTGAAATCACAAATTTTCCTGGAGGTTTCATTTTCGTTGTTTTTGAGGTATGATGAGACCCATGAAATCATGTCCACCACGAAATGTTTTTTGCTACATACACAAGTACTCAATAAATCTTGACCCACGAAATCAAATCCCCATGAAACAAGAGATTTTCCTCAAACCACAAAAATTTGACCCCACGAAAATATGTGATTTTACAGTAATGAATTTAGAAATTCTAATCAGACAATTTTTTTTTCAAAAGAGGCCCATGGGCCACAACACCCATCCTCAGGTTCAGGTAGTGTAGATTCACGTTTAGGATATATTCCAAGTTTATCTAATGTTTAGCATCTACATGTGTCTTGGTTTTTTACACCTCAGATCAGAAAAAAAAAAAATAAAATCAGGAGTTTTGTAATGTTTTCTTCAGGTCAAAACTTTTGACATGTCAATTGAAATTTGTAATATTAAGTATAATATCAAGAATTATATATGCTTATGCTAAGGAATAGAACCTTATATGAGAAAAGTAGATTTAAGAAATCAAATCCTTTGAATGACATCATTTTTCTGATTATATTATATAAATATAGCCCTTTGATGAGGTCGATCCATAGATATATCGACTTCACAGAAAAGCATATCGACCGAGCACGAAGTGCGAGGTCGATATGCTTTTCTGTGAAGTCGATATATCTATGGATTGACCGAATTAAAGGGCTACATTTGTTATATTATTTTTTACAAAGATTAACAAAACAAACTTTGAAAATAATGGGGAAAAGACAAAAGTTTTCACTTTTTAACACTTAGAGACTATAGATCAAAATGAAAAAATTAAGCTGTTTAATGTAAATATGTTTATATTGATGGAGTAGTTTAGAGGACTTACATACCAGTATTCAAAATACTTCATCTATTTGATTATATAATTCTTATAACAAACATATCCAATATGTTTTAATATAAAGTAGTACCTAATTCAAGGCATTATTACATTTCATCAATTAAATAACATTAAAAAAATATTATTACAAGTTGAAGTATATTTTTTTTTCAAAAACATCAAGTCATACACTGTATTAGCTAAAATTGTGAAATCAGTACTATTTTTACTGAAAATTATTTCCATTTTAAGGAACGTCAAGTCGATATGCATTTCAGTCTCTATAAATAGTAACTCAAGTCTTTATGCTGTTATATACTTAATCATGTGATCAAGTTTGAGCCAATCAGAGAGCTTGAAATAAATGATAAAAATAATATTCTGTGTTTTAATCGTTTGTATGTGTTTTTTATTGACAAACAAGTTGATGAAACAAGAATATCAGCAGTCTCTTTAAAGTCATCATTTCATAAGTTCTATTGTCAATACAATGACCTTGTCAGCAAATACAAATTATCATTGAGTTAAATGCTGACTGACGTTTTCATACTTATTGTAATTCCATTTTTACACACAGAATTGATTACAGATTTTCCCGTTATTTCCCTGACATAACAAGGACATGCCAGGTGTGACTGGTCAGCAGGGGATGCTCACTCCTCCATGGCACCTGATCCCACCTTTGATGTTTTGGAGGTCCATGTTTGCTCTGCTTCTATTTTGTATTGTTTTATGGATGCTTGATCTTGAATACTGTTTGCTATCTCCATATGTTTTATTTTAATTATGAATAGGTAGGTTAACATGTTCAAGGTTTTAAAAACGTGTTTAAAAGATGGGTGGACACCAAGCAAAGGAAAATAACTTGGAATGGCCCAATTCAAATCATGGCCCAGGAGGGTAATTAATTGGGGTCAAAAATGTAATCAAACAGTACTGGAAAATATTTGCTTATGAAGAATAGCAAGGCCAAAGAGAAGATTGGTTGAGTGTTGCGTCAAATTCGGCACAACCTATAAAGATATTTAAATTTAATCAACTCTTTGAGAAGGAATGCCCCTTCATTAAAGCTAATCTGAATTTCCCTCACCCAAGGATGCTTTATGGCAAGTTTGGTTGAAAACTGCACGTGCATTGAAAATTGCCAGAAAGTGAGTCCCTGCTGATACTACCTGTTGTAGGGGACCATTTTAGAGCTTCCCTGGATAGTTCAACTAGTACAGGTTTGACTGTATAATTTGAGACAACAGACAGACTGACAGACATCAGACAAAATCATATAATCACAAAAGTGATCCTCTTGTGTAAAAATCAAGTAATTTGAGGTCTATAAAAATATTGATAATATTTGTATTAATGAAACTTACAGATTTGACTTTCTTGCCCATTTTGAGTCTTTTGAGCCGAGCCAGACGACTGTTTTTCCCGTCACTGGGTTTATTATCTGGTCCGTCGGACACTTGCTCCTTGTCCTTCTCCATCATTGGACTCGTCTGCTCTGCGTCGGACATTTTGACGGAGTTCTTTAACTAAATATTGTCCCTGTTATAAAATCTACAGCTGCCTTTCACAGAATCAGTAAAAAATTCCAATTCTTTTTCTTTTAATTCCTTTGGTTATTAACTGACAACCTTAGAAATCGTCCCCAGCAGAAATTTGTCCTGCGAGACTGAAGTATCACATCATATAAACGTTTTAATTTGTTCACTGTCTGTTTGTAGCTATTTTCCCATCAATAACGTCTTAAGCTGTTTTCTACCCTGAAATATACAAAAGCAACATTACAATATTGCCCTAAAAATGGTGACTTAATAAAAAGAGAAAATCATCTCTGTTTTTCATCGGAGCAACTTCTGCATGGTGCACTAGAAGAAAGCAGCCAAATTGAATGCATTATTCAGATAATACTGATGGGAAATTAGGATGTCTTGATTTTTTAGTCTGAAAATAGTTTTTCAGATGCATAGAGGCTGCTTCTTTAAAATCAAGTCCCATCAATAAAATTATCATTCCTTTTCTCTGAAATATTTATGCTTAAAAAAATCTTAAATTAAGATGCAAATCTCACATGTGGGGTTTGTCATTGTAAAGATATACAAACCAAGATACTAGTGAAATAAAATTCCTTGACTCACAAAATTATTCTGCACAACTTACTAGGAAAAATATCATAAAAAACTGTAGTTTCAAAAATTAAATTTTTTTTTAACACCCTTACTATAAAAGTCAAGGCCTAGCTTATAAAATTGATTGATCAGGTTGGTTCACAGATTTAAACTACCGGTACTCCTGTGCTCCATACACCAAGAACAAAACCACATCACATTAAACCACTTAATCCATTAACTTTATATCACACTTAATACAAAGGACAAGGAGATTATACTTATGAATCAAAGAATTAATCAAGTTTACACTGCAGCAAGATCCACATAAATTCCCTTGAATATTTAACAGAGGACTATCAGATAATCTCTTATCCTGACTGCACATCACACCCATCTGCCGTTTACCTTACATACAGAGATGCATTCCAGCATCAAAACAGGGGTATGGCTTGCTATTATAGTCACTACTTTGAACTTGACATACTTTGAATACTTCCCCTGTTCCTGTGTACAGTGCATCAACTTCTCAGGACCAGTAGATAAATTTATGCTGTCTTTTATGGCATTTCTTGTTCAAGGGGAATAACTCTGAATGGTTTCTCCGGTTGACAAATAGGGATAATAAAATTTGTTGAAAAGCCATCATAACAGAATTGAATTAGTACAATAGCTTAGAGTCTTAGTGAAGAAGGTTATTCACAGAATCACAGTTAGACTGGGTTAATAAAGCAGGAAGCCTTGTAGCCAGTTGTAGGTCTGCCCCCTTAATTAAGATCATCAGGTGTGAAGAAAGGTTGTAATGAGGTCATTATCTCTGCTGGAAGTCTGGTGCACAGAAGTCAGAGCACCTGCTGGGGACAAAATCACCAAAGCACTGACACACTCAGCCAGTGTGGAGGGAAAAGTTTATAATGCTGTTATACACTAAAAATCTTAATGTTAGATGAAGTGCCATCAACAATTACTTGACTTCTGTAATTTATAACAACTGCTTGAAAACAATGCTGAAGAGCAATATATAGTAAAACAAACTCAAATACTGTTTGCATGATTACACTTAAACATGATTCTTTCAAATTAGATTTAAAGGTCAAGGTTTTATAGAGAGAAACAGTTTAGGGTTAATTACAACTACAATTCACAGTCAGATATAAATGATCTCATAATCTGGAAATTATAAGATATAGCAAATGATTTACTCTTTGTGTATTAAAATTTAGCATATAAAAATATAAAGGGTTTCAATACCATACATATACATGTATCTCAAAATCTGGTTATGAGATATTGCAAATGGCACCACTAGATACCAACAAACATCTCAAAATCTGGTTATGAGATATTGCAAATGGCACCACTTACCAACATACATCTCAAACTTTGGTAATGAGATGAAGGGAATGGCACCACTACCAACATACATCTCAAAATCTGGTAATGAGTCTTCTACCAGCAGCACACGTACCTCTCACCATGTAAATTTTTTTGTTAATGTTCATATTTTTCTGACACAATTATCCACCCATAGTCTTGAAAAATTATAGTTTATTTCTATGAAAAACAATCATAAAAAAAAAATACATTACAAGAGGAATTGTAAGTTTTATGATAGATTATCTGTGTTATTTTGCCTTATGTTGGAGAGTAATCTTCACAAATCTACAACAGCGGGGACTTTCTTAATTAAAACAGCATGTTAATTTTTTTTGACTGACAAAATTCTAGTTTTAATCCAGACCAGCTGCTACTATTTCTCTGTGATTATTCAGGTTAAGGAAGATTCATACTTATTCAGATCCTGTTTTAATTTTATACACCTACATGTAGCTATTATAAAATTCCAGTTATCACATGTCTATCAAAATGATTTTTTAAGATGATGGTTACAGTAATAATACAGCAAGTATGTAATTGTTTATCATAATCTTGTTGTGCATAAAATACATTTATTATATACATGTACATAATGGTAATTAAGGCTTTGCACAATGCACTTTGGATCTGTAAGTGATGCATTTTATACACATACACAGAAAAAAAATCATGATGAGATCATGCTTTTTCTATGTTTAAATTTTGGCTGTTTAATTTTGTGCAAGTTGAGACAGGTTGTATGAAGAAAAGCAAAATAAGGCATTTGATTTATTGTAATTCAAATGAAAATCAAAATGTGTTTGTGAAACACTAAACGACCGGCAGCAACTAAAATCGACCGGCAGCAACTAAAATCGGAAAAAAAGCTATTTTTAGCATATAGGTAACAGTCTAAGTCACAAGGTCATTGACTTTGGAGTCTTTTGAAAGAACCTGATTAGTGGAATATGCACACCAAATGTAAAGTCTCTAACTCTTATGGTTCAAATGTTATGGCGAAGGTATGAAAAAGTTATTTTTAGCATACAGGTAACAGTCAAGGTCATTGATCTTGGCGTCATTTGAAAGAACATAATTTATGGAGTATGCATACCAAATATGAAGTCTCTATCTCTAATGGTATAAAAGTTATAGTGATGGTTCAAAAAAGCTATATTTAGCATATTTGTCACAGTCAAGGTCACAAGGTCACCAGGTCATTGACCTTGAGTCATTTGAAAGAGCTTTATTAGTGGAGAACACATACCAAATATAAAGTCTCTATCCTTCATGGTTCAAAAGTTATGACGAAGGTTAAAGTTTGCAGACAAACAGACAGACAGGACAAAAACAATATAGGCATGGATCTTTCGATCCTGGCGCAAAAATATATATTAGCTAGTTCGACAAAAAATGAAAAAAAGTTGAAAGCCCGGACTTAATAGTTAATACAGGTGTATGAATGCTCAACAAAATTGTATCTGCTTGATAACCATGATAACTATAGTCCCAAAGTTCTGTGATTTGTTTAAAACTTGCAAGGGGTGTCTAAATATTTTTTAGACCTCCTCTCACAGCAGATGCTTATATCCAATAGGATACAATAAAATGTTATGACATTCTGGGTTTGAACTTCACTTACTGTGGTTAACAGACTGAGTTTAGAGCCATACTATTTATTATTAAAGCTGACATGAACTCTTAAAAAGGCGTTAGTTTTCATCTTTGTACGACTTACTACATTCCTGCACGCCCTTGTCCGCCATATTTCTTCGATTCCGCCATATTTAATTGAAAATTTTTGGTCACCTGTACCTGCTATATATAGCCTTGAACGATTGCTTCACTTGAGTGATTTCCTAGCCTGACTGTCGACATGTACACATCTCCGATAACAAAGTTTTTAGAAGTCCATAAACTGACCAAATACATGTTTGAAAAGTAAAAATTCAACAAAAAATAGAACTATACCGAGAATAAAATTATTTTTGAATGTATTTGCTGCAAAATAGGAAATAAACTAACAAGGAATACATACATGTACACCAAACACCCATGCAGGTCGAGAAAACGCGTCAAACGCAATGATAAAAACATTTACCTGACAACTGCTATCGTTACGGAGATGTGCACATGTCGAAAGAATTATCCTATTTTACTTTTATTGAAAAATGCATCTCAGAAGTCATGTAATCCATTGCTAACTCAACAGTAAAAGATGTTGGACACACGTGGCCCATGCCGATCATTTTATTTGGTCAGGGAAAATATCAAAGGTTGAAAGCTCAGTGGGGTTGCATGATTGAACAAAAAATGCAAGTAATTTTTTTTTCAAAAATAAACATTACTCCTGTCTGTACATGTTGTAAATAAAATTTACGATAAAGTACATGGTTTAACTTCACTAAATTCATTTAAAAAAGCAGACATTATTACGAATCATTCACCTTTTGAAGATATTTTCCCGTGATATGGGGGGGGGG
>PRKT01000027.1:1989933-2003428 GCA_003671525.1 Saccostrea glomerata
TTGAGATTAGTACTAAAATAATCAGTTATAATTGACAAATGAATTTTGCGACGCAAACCAACTGCAGACTATATACATGACTTTGTATAGAATGTATATTAGAACTACATGTAGATAAACAATTCACAATTATAGCTTATGAACATCAGTTATAAAATCCCCCCCCCCCTTTCAGCCGCGCAAATACCAAAAAACTTCTCTTTCCACTTTTGATATTTTCCCAGACCAAAATCTGATCAGCACGGACTAAGTGTATCGTCGTGCTAGTGTGTACGGAGTAATGACAGTGTGTTTACTATTGAGCTTTTATGGAGTTTATTTCTTTTTTGTGATACATATTTCAATAAATGGAATTCAGGGTGTATACCACTTGACTTGTGCACATCTTCGAACCGATGCCGTAACCTTATTATCAGGTATGGGTACGTTTACAGCGTTCGAGGCGTTTTCTCGATATGCACTATGATCAATTGCATCTATTAGGACCTGCAAATCAAAGACGTTGGTTGTTTTGTTCCATTCAAATGATATAATTTCAAACTGTGTTTGCAAATTTTACTGCTTTTTATTTCAAGTTTATTCTGCATAAATTGGCGCACTGTAAAAATACGTACTCATGCATCTAAAGTTCTCTTCCAAACTTGCATTTTTTCTTTTGATTCAAATCAATAATCATTCAAAAATATGATTATTATGTTGTTTATTTTGTTTTTGAAATGTCTTGATCACCTCATGTGTTCTCATATGCTTTACCATCGGAGATGTGCACAAGTCGATACCCAATCCAAAAAATCATTCAAGTGTAACGAGCGCATTGGGGTATACATCGTTACAATGAGACAAGGTATCTGAAAGAAATATGGCGGAATACGGCTATAGTTGGTATGAAACAAGTCGTACATAGATGAAAATGTTGCGTTTTTAAGAATTCATGTCAGCTTTAACATAGGGCATTGAACCTTCTTCCACCACTGTGAGAAGGTTAGAATTAGATAGCTCTGCAGCAGCCCATTGTTTACAAACTTAAGCTGCCCATACCCCCTGTTTAGTTAGCTGGGCTCATTGCTCAAAAAGTAATCACTGGCTTATGCTTTTTAGAACAGGGCATCACCAGGTTCAATTAATGTTCTTTACCCCTCCACATCAAACTACATGTTACATAACAACCTCAAATGACTGGGGGAATATTCATAGGCAGGAAAATCCCCCCTTTAGGTCTTCAGGGACAACCCTGAGTTATATGGCAACCTTGTCATTTTACAAAAGACATCTAGATAAAATGTCCTGAATCTAAGTGTATACAATATGTTAAAAAGTTCCATATGTTTGACCTTTGTCCATTAAGTCTCTAAACAGGATCCCCACTTGACAACTTCTGACACTACTGCAGTGAATCCTGAATGCTCTATCCCCTGCTTAAACAAAACCACATGAGGGTTGCCCTATTTCAAGTTTGACATGACCCTCTTAAAACTCAGAGAAAAGACAGCTTTACCATGGCAACCATCTGATGACTTCTATAAGATTTATTATTCGGGTCCTAATGACCCTCATGAATTAATCATAGATGTAATCTCTTCAAAAAGATCACTAAAAAAGCATGCTTATAGAAATGGTTTTAAAATTTTGTAAAGCTTATCTAAATCTGAGTAAATTTGTAAACATAGCAGATTAGTAGTAGTACATGTATTTTTGTTCCACATGCCAAATAAATTTCTCTTTTTGCAAAAATCATTTTTTTTTCAATAGTAATTCAATCTTGGAAAAGTGTTTGAAATGATCAATTGTCAGATAATTATAACAGTATGTGTTTACCAAAGTTTGTAATGCAATACTACAATGTAAGTTACAAATGAATTCCACAGAATATTATAGCTTTTCTAAAAATATTCCAAATTCAATACAGACCCAGCACTGTCATTCAAATCATTTAAATGTTTTAAGCTCTAGCTTTTTTCTTCTGCAGGACAAAACAAGCCAACTGATAAACTTTATAAAAGTGAAAATTGAATATACTGAGTCATAACTCTAAAATGTATACATCCCACACTATGAAATCCATCACGTGCAGGGAAGATTTGGGGTTTTTATTGCTGTTGTGTTTGAAATGATCAATTGTCAGATAATTTTAAAATGCATCAATGAGTGCACCTGGCCTACTGAAAATAAACTCTTGAATTAATTTTATGAGAAGGTGCATAATGATTGCACCACTGCATGAATTTCAAAATTAATATCTTGAGAACCATTTGTTGAGATTTCAATCTAAGACTCTCACTGGAGAAATGGCTGTTAAAGAAACACTCATGCCTTACCTGATTGCGGAAGATAATCCCTGGCTAATAGTGCGCTCCAAGTTATCTTAATCCAAACACTGCAAAAAAAATGAAAGTAATCATTTAAATCAAAACTCTTTTAAATGCAGTGCCAGTATCCATCAGCAGCAGATCTCTAAAATCAATATCACATCTCCATAACTCCACAAAATGCAACAGAAAATCACTATACCATGAGAAAAAGCTATGAAACTGCACACCAGCTTGTGAAAATCTCCAATTACAATTGGAAAACTAACCATGCGTGGCCAGAAGAAATTGCGCCCTCTCTCACACTTTTATAATGGAGGTATAATGGGGGACCATGACAATGCAGGAAAAAATTCCCAGACAAATATTTGCTCAGAGGTTCTGTCGGGAAGTCATGTGAGTGAAGCACCCCTCATCTACCAGTGAGGAACAAGCATAAACAAATATTTGACAGGACAGGAGTAAACAGAATTAAAGAAGCTGCTCATAATATTGTTTCTGTGGAGATAAGCTGTTGATGCAGCTCTGTATAGTAAACTCACTACAGTGTTATTATAAAAGGCAAGGCTCTAATGGAAATCACAGCTGCATGCTCCCTTTGTTATCAGGTATTACCGCAATGTCAATCACTGGAAGCCAATAAATTGATATTTTATACCATGAAAATTGTTATAACAGAGCTTTATTTTATTCTAGCTTTTTTGATGCCCCCCTTTCAAAACTAGGGCTATAGCACTTCAAGAGGCAACTTATTCTCTGAATCAGTTGTAACTTTGAATCTATGTGGAAATGCTTATCTTATTCCTAAAGACCAAACAATTCATGACATGAGGACTTTTTACAAGCCTAGCTCTGCTAATTTTTAAATTATCTCCCTTAAAGGTGTTCTTCCTTATCATTTGAACAAACCTGAATTATATCCTATAAGTTATTGCAATAAATAAAAATTCTGTGGCAAGTTTGATTAAAATTTGTTAATAAAAGATCCTTTAGAAGTCAAGAATGTGAAAAATTAATGGTTAAATAGCAGACAGAGATATTAGACAGATGACAAGAATGCTTCTGATCAGCAAGTGTGTTGATACAAAGTTAACTTTATAAAAAAAAAGTTAAAGCAATTGGCTCTTTTTTTTGTACAGTATGTGGATTAATAAGCTGTAAGTATCAATATCATCTTCAACATTTCAAAAATTTTCAGGTAAATTCAACTTTTTTATTCTGAATTTAAGGTCAACCACAAAACCATAAACCACATTTATACTGGTATATACTCAGTCCTCAGCATTAGAGCATATACAGTGGACCTTCAGATATCCGTACCCCAGATATCCGGATGAATCAGTATCCGGACGACTTTTCATCGGAACGAAATTTTTAAATGTTATTTTGTCTTGATTCAGGTATCCGGACGCTTCACATATCCGGACAAATTGACTGGGAACCAAAGTGTCCAGATAAATGAGGGTCCACTGTACCTGTAGCAGCATGAGGAAGCATTATACTCTGTTTTTGATGTAAAATGCAAGGTATTGAATAAAATATGGTTATTTTGCATAATGCAATGCTGGATTCATCTCCACAAAAACTCCTTGTGGATATACAGATATGTTTTTTTGTCATTCTATTTCTGGGTTACTGCTGAACACAGCTGGTATCTCCCTGGTTAACACTTCAGTAAGGTGAACAAACTTCTGCCACAGCCATGGACAGAATAAGCAAATGGAAAGTCTGCAGTTTTATGCCCAACTCTAGAATCTACCATCTGTGAATGAAGGGACATCTTAGGGCAAAACTAAATGAGGGAACTAATTCAAAGTTAATAATCTCCAGTAAGGAGAATTATTACTGGCCAAATCTGATTAGATGTCCCCAAAAGTTCTCCCTCAGGCGAGGAAAAGTGAGTTTTTATTTCTTCCAGGAAAAAACGTCGATAGTTTTGTGTGTCCTCTTGCTGGGTAATGGAGAGCGGGCTCCGTTTCCCATATATAATGTATGATCCACACAGAACAAGCACTGATTTACTGGGCTCTCCATTATTATAGGATTAGATTTAATGAGTTTTACACTTAAGGATTTCTAAAACTAATTATATAAAAAAAAAATTTTGGGAACAGTTCTTAGGAATATATTTTTTAAAAAGTAAATTCAGTATATTTTTCAATGAACTCCCTCATATATAGTTATATATAATAGTATAAATAAATAAATTAATTAATGTGGGGGTGTATTTAGTTAAGAAATTTGTTATTTGAGGAAGAATGGAAAGGCAGCCCGGGATCAAACATGAAGAAATATAATGTTCAAAAACTTTTGTTTTAGCATGTGGATAAAAATTCTGCTTTATCACACTAAATTAGAGTGAGTCCATTCTATAAGAGAATGTCAAAATAATTCTGACATTTGAGCATTAATGTCTAAATACCTCTACACTATCTTTGTTTTCTTGTAACATAACAAACCTGAGGAGACTCATTAACCTTGTCAGTGGTCAGTGAGAGAAAGGTCAAGTCCATCCACCATATTTCACAACTAGACAAGTATGTACCTAACTAATAGGTATAACCAGATTAATGGGAGCACAACAGACAATTCCCAGGGATCAAACTTCTGATGATTAATTAAAAATAAACAAGAGGCCCATGGGCCACAATGTTCACCTAAGTAACTTTGGCCTTGCAGTTCTTCACCAGATTTTCGCCCTTGTAGCCTCATCCTAAGGACAATGGTTTAAAAAAATTTAGAATCTACACTACCCCAGGAAGTTTCCACATAACTTTCAGCTTTTCTGGCCCAGTGATACTTGAAAAGAAAATTTTAATAACACCCCCATTTTAGCACTTTCTTGATTATCTACCCTTAGAAGGGGGCTTAATAAGTCCTTTCATTTAACAATTTAAAAAGTCCTTCACCTAAGGATTTCATGTACCAATTTGGATTAAACTTAACTCGTTGGTTCTTGAGAAGGAGTTGAAAATTTTACAAGTTTAAAGATGGACAAACAGACAATTAGATGGACAAATAGATGGACAGACAGATGAACAGAAGATCATTTGAGCTTTGAGCTCAGGTGAGCTAAAACCTGCATTAATCACAGAATGTAGAACTGCATGCAGTTAAACATCTAATTGCATAGCTATTAACAACTTGGGATTAAATACAATGTAGTTAATGGTCCTTCCTCATCTTGATTGTAAGTTAATTTATGTAAGGCTGTCAGCTACACCAGAAAATTATGAAAGTATGGAAGAGAGCAACAAAAGTATAGACACTTGATAAAGAAATACTAAAAGCAGCAATTTAACAAATTACACGCATTCATTTTATAACGAAGCTCTTTGTTGTAACTAAATAGTCCAGAAAATTGAAGGGATTCTCTCTTCACATTAGATTTTTACTGCTTCTTGTGTACAAGTCTGAACAAATTCTGTAGATATGATTGTACAAGTATGCGATTACAATCTGTTTTTTCTGGAGGAAAACAAATTACTTCACAAGATGTTATCAGCTGAAAAGCATAAATTAATCTCTCATGTTCACACTGCATCCGAATGGGAACCTATAGCTATACACATTTTTTTGATTGTGTTGTTTTTATTGCAAAGGTAGCTCCCCCCCCCAATTTAACACATTTAAAAATTATGTATGATAATGCATATTCATACTTTTTAACCTAAAAAAAATTTAATAATTGATAAAGGCTTAATTCGCAATCGCCAATAGGTGTGTGCCAACTTTTGATTGTCAGCGTGCACAATATTGGTCATGCAATTAGAAAGCATTTCCTTTAGTCAGTAATATAAATGAGATACAGTAGCTTACATAGCATTCAATCATTATACTGGCTCTAATCTTCATAAATCATATCATAGTCCTCTTATATCAGTGGAGACAAATTACTACCAATACTTTATATACCAGTAAAATGGTACATAAATCTGATACAAAATGTAGATAAATTGAATCAAAATTAATTACATTACTGAATCTATCACTCATTTCCCCCTCTTTTGACATAAATCTGTATGACAGCGGGAATAAATTCACCGTATATTATATGGGAAAAGGGCATGGGGAAAGTACATCCATTCTGACTTTATAGTGAGAATTACCATTTCAGACTTGTCCACTAATAATTGGTGTATGATTTGTCTAGAGATAATAAAGTAGCTATCTATAAACACTATTCACACATGATGAAAAAAAAAGAATTATCATAGCCATATTTTTTCAAGTTAACAACTTATATTACATGTTTTATAGGCTAGGAACTTCATTATTACATTCAAATCTTGATATCTTAAAGTCAGCAGAACAGAGAAAAGATACAGGATATCTAGGGTTCCTTGTTACAGGGGTTGAGATCTGAGACTCACTTTCATTTATACCGTCTCCTGTGTGGCGCAGTGGTTGAAGTGTCTGCTCTAAGAGTCGCAAGTCAAGGAGTTGATCCTTATGTCCCGGGTTCGAATCTCATATTGGGACGTGGAGACCAGTCCTTTGGATGAGACTGTATAACTCGAGGTCCTGTGTCGCAGTAGGTGCTGGCATGAAAAAGATCCCTCCCTGCTCAATGGCCCTGAGTGTCGAGTATTGGACAAAATTTGCAGCTCTGCACTGGTAAGTGGTGGCATTGCCATATGAGAAAAAAATTCTCGAGAGAGATGTTAAAGGACAAACAATCAATCAAACAGTCAATTGATAAATACCTAGTGTCTGAGTGTCACATACCATTCACAATTAAACAATATAATACTGTAGATCACTTTATTTTCGCGACACCTTATTTTCGCGAGATAGTCATTGACTCTTTATTAGCGACACATAATTTTCACGAATTGTGGTTATTCTTCTTTAAGGAATACTATAATACGCGAGAATGAAATTTTCGCGAGCTCACTGTCTCGCGTAATTACGCGAAAATAAAGTTCTCGCGAATAAAAAGTGATTTACAGTATACCAATGGCAAAGCTTAAAATCTAACTACATGTAGTGCTTCTGTGAACAATGGTAATTCTTTTACTTGCGGCTGATTTGATATTAACTTATTCTTCTGCTCTGAGAGGACCCTTGCCCACCATCCACCTATTTTTCCTGCACTGAGATACCCCTCCTATCCTTTTATCCCCTGCACTTGTTTCTGCACTACGATGCCACCCCCTCCCTCTGTACACCTGCCTGACTTTCCTTCAGTCTGAGGTAATCTATCACATCCCCCGCCACTTCAGGAGTAATCTATCATGGCCCCCACTACTTCAGGATCAGACTCTGTCTCCTCTCATCAGTCTTCTATTATAACCAGCAATTTCTCATCAACATTCCCTCTAGAAGCTCAGAGCTGTGTGTTCTCCTCAATGCTTCTTCTAACTAGTGTGTAGTTTCCCATCTCAGTGACACTTCCAGCAATATAACAAATGGCTCCACTATGTCATCTAGACGTATCATAGTGTATGGAAAGGAAGCTCATGTTGGTTAATTATGATTTATACAGTCTTTTGTCATTGATCACTTGGCTTTCTTCAAAAGCACGAAACCCTATTTTTTAAATCTCTAATTACAATGAACAGTGTACTCAAAAATATTTGAAAAACCAATTCTTTCTAAAATGACTACCTTTACATCCCCCTTTTTGGTAGGGCTGTCCATTCTGAAAACTGCAGTAAAATAGTAAACATTGTACCAATGATCCTGGTCAGGGCACCAATTGCTTCCTGGTCAGGGCACCAATTGCTTCTTACAGGAAACACTTAAGTACCAATCACTTTCACTCTCAGTATGAGAACATATTATGCAATTAATCTTCAATCTATTAAGAGTATTACAAAAAATCATTTTGAAATGGCCTAAAAACTTTATAATTCTAAACAGAAATAATAGTCATTTACTACGTTGGAGTATCAATGAAACTTAAAGTATTATTGTTTTTCTTGCCCTACTTCTCATGAGATAGGGAGATATGAGCAAGCAAGTAGCCATAACAGAAAATAAATAATATTATCTCAAGAAGATATTTGTGTAAATTACATCCTGTTCACAAGGAAATGCATTTAAAACATTACCTTGCATATTATAAATGCAAAGTTAAACAATGTAAATGAAACTAGTAGTGTAAAATAAAACAGTCATTGTCGTAAATACTTAGTGGTCCTAAACAGAATTGTGGACATGATAATTATCAACGTTTATAAGTGCAAGTCCTGCTGTAGAGGTGGTGCTGGTGGAAAGTTACCAACACTCTTTTGGGGATCAATAGGTCAAGGTCAAAATCCTCATAACCAAATTGTGGATATATCTAGCATAACATTTGGCTTCAAACATTCTGAAGTGGGAAAAATTCCATATACATGTATTTGAATATATAAGTACAAAATTACTGTTACAGTAATATTATAACAGTGATTTGGGCACTATTTGTAGAGAGCAATTGACCTTTCAGTCTCAAACTTGCAAGAGAATTGGTTCTGAACAGTGAAAGTGGGCAAATACTTTTGGGGTTTTCATTCAAAGTTTAAAAAATGTGTTAGCTGTAAATTAAGTAGCTTAAGGGGACCCCAAGTCAAAAAGAATCAGTTGACTTAAGTTTCTCACTTTGTATAGAGATGCGTATTGTATCCAGCTGAAGCCAACTGATTTCAAGTAGTGAACATTACATCAATCTGTGTGAAATAAGCATTCTTTTAGAGAAAGCATGGTTCAAGGGGATGCAATACTTTAGGAGAGACTTGAATTAATCTTGCAAAAAAACAAAAACAAAAAAAACCTCAACTATGTATCAAGCAGTGGAAAAGAAAATCGTTAATAGTGTATAATGCATATTTAACAAAACTTTACCAAGCTGAATCATTTCACAATTTGAGCAGAAAGCACATACATGTATCTTGATCGTATGAATATTGCAACAGCTTGCCTGCTAGATGATCAAATACATGTACAAGAAAAAAATAAAATAAACCAAATTCAAACTAACATGACCAACTTCAAGAGTTAAAAATGGAGATTTTTGAGGAATGAACTATTACAATGGTTTTGATTCCAATCTCTGAGGACTCAGATAGGCAGTAACATTAATTTTGTTCCTAATTGCTGAAGTTATATTCAAAAAATTGGTAGGCCTAGAGAATGACTCAGTTTTGAGATGTTTGTAATGGATGGACCTCAACATACAAGTGCAAGGAAAAGTATTTTAAAGTTCATCTAGAAACCAGAGTCAAATAATTGCTATATGATCAGCCTGTGAGAGCTACATGAGAACACTTGTCATTTTGCACTATCAGGACATGATGGGATATAATAAATGACATTTTGTACCAGGTTTCAATAGAGTTTACTGCAATTAGGCTGAATGCTGTACTAATCTCAGTTCAAATTATCAATGAAATTTTCCCAGTGGATCTACTGAATGTAAAATAATCCAAAATATCACATTATCAGATGGCAGGCACAGATTCAGATCTTAATTGTGATACAAATGGTGCTATAATAAAGAGGTCTGGGTACCTTCATGGTCTCAAGCACAGAGCCTAAATTCATGCCTGGATGATACTAGATCTATCTACAGTTAAAAGTTATTTTATCACAAAGAAATTATTAAAATAACCATCAGTTTTAAACTTTTTGACATTTAAAGCTAAGACTTCATACAATTCTTGTACAGATCATAGGATAAAAATCTTGAGGCCAATGCAATATTCCCTGTTTCTGTTTACTTAATGAATTAATATTGTTTTCTTTTGTGAAAGTTTGCAGAACACTGACAATAAGAAAAATCTTCCCAGGATATGATTTCTAAAAAAATAAAAAAATTCACCCAAATGAATCTGTGCAAGTAATTTTCAGTTCATTTCAATTTATCTAAACTTACCCTTTTCATTCATTCCACTGTCAATAAATGTCCAAAGTTCAAAAAAAAAATTAAAACAGAATGTTTGGCTCTGTGAAACCAAATGCATGAATGCAGTCGTAAAACCTTCCTTGGCTTACAAAACCACATTCAGATCAATGTTTGCTTTAACATGTTCTATCTTTTAAATTAAAATAAATATCTGTTTTATGCAAATCAAACAGTAGACAGCATCCATGGTTTTTAAAATTTTTTAAATGAAATCAATATTTTTAAAAATAGAACAACCAAAAAGCAAATGTTTTTCTCCTTTCCAAGACATTATTCAGCACTGGCCTACTCAAATTATATCTTATTTATTTGATTAATGATTAAGTTTACATATTCATCTCTTACCTTTACAAGATTTCAGAAAAAAAAAGTTGCAGCCCTCTCTAAAAGTAAACACAATGGACAGGTAACAAACAAGTAAACAAACGACAGGTGAGTTAAGCAGGTAAACAAATGACAGGTGAAAGGTACACGACAAGTAGGAGACAAATTAACATGCTGGGCACTATTTTCTGGTGGTAACAGGAACAATTTGTCTCTTACAAAGAAATTAGAACCTTTTGACAATAAAAATGGGGGATGTCACCTACCACAATCCCATAACATTAGAGCGAGAGGTATTTACAGTCAGTGAGCACTTCTGACATTTTCTTCCTACAGTTTTAATTAATTATTTAAGTCACAATTACACAGATGTGTAAATCAGTTCATTAAAATTCCCTGTTCTCAATGAAAACAAAATCTAATCAGACCAAGGTCTATGAATAAGTTCTCCTGGTTGGAAATTCAGCCATGAACTTTTATTGAGACAGAAGCAAAGAATTCCAATATGAATAAATATTAAAAAAAAATATACTGAAAAGAACTTACCTCCATAAAGTTCTGGAAATGAAAATTAAACAACAATTATCCACAGCAAGCCTGTGTGTTAAATGTCATCCATGTAATCCTGCAAAAAAAAAAATCCATATTTCATTCATGCAGGAGAGTTTTTTTTTACTAAAAATTTCCTTGCAAATTCAAAAGAACATAAATTGATAAATAAAACACTATTAGGAGGAAATGTTTCAGACAGTATTCTGCTAACCGAAGAGGAAAAACAGCTAGACTGCAAAAACAGGGATACTCAACAACAACTACATTAAACTTCATGCAGAGAAATTGGTCTTGAAAACAATATATCGTACAAAAAATGTAAAATATTTATGCTGTAATTATACACCAATGTCCAAAATGAGGGAATTTTCACACAGAGGGTTGTGCCTGGAGTAATCGCGTTTATAAATCGGGCCTCTATTCTGGGTCAATATCACCATTCTTCCCGGGTTTTCTATCAACATTTCATTTTCTCTGGGGTTATGATTGAGCAGACTAACTGTTTATCCAGAAAATAGAAACATAAATAGTGGGGTCTCTATTTCCTTAATCTTTTCATACTTGTTATACTTGTTATAGGTTTTCTTATTTATTTTCGATTACAATTGGACCATTTGTATAAAGTAAAGTGCAGGGCACATCTAAAAAGAAGAAAAGACATGTAATACAAATCTATTTTATAAATAGTCATATTTATATAGGATATTTGGCTTTCCTTCCCAATTCACATGTTAGGGTGATTTTCATACTTGAATTACAATTAAGACATACTGTAAGAAATTGGAACTGAAAAAATTAACCTTCAGGTATTAGCTTCATGAGCTTGGTGACTCAGTACTGCCCACTCAAGGACAATTTTTATTTTATGTGCAGAAACTTGTATGACTCAATAAAAAGTGTTCAGGTGCTTGGGTTTCTCTATCTCAGTAAGAGATTAAGAGAACCAAACGAGTCTTATAAACATGCACATATTGTCATAATAGGAAAGGCAGCATATCTCATAAAATGCTGGCACATAGTATATAACTGCAACAAAAAGTGAGGGTCCAAACAGCCTTTCAATTACGTTTCTCAATCCACCCTCTCCATTATGTGCATGAAATCTACTTTGTTGTTTAGCAAGTGCATCAAGAACAGCATCTTTATCAAATTTATAGATTATTAGATTAAATATTATATGCTTTGTACATGTACATTGTTTGTTTATTTCATCATTACATGTGTTAAGATGTGTGATTGTAAATACTGTCTACGATATGTATGTCTCTCCACTTCAATAAACTGAACTGAACTGTTTATGCATTAAAGAAATAATTTTGCAAGCAAAGATTAATTAACAGCCAATTTATCATCAGAATTATTGATGTTTTTAATTAGCATGTATAAAGGACATGAGGTGTAATGGACAGCCGATAAAAATATTTTGAAGTATTCTCAAAGTATAGCCAATGAAAAACAAATGCCTTGAGGTTTTCATGATAACACAACAAAAACACCAGCATCTGACATGTGTAAGATATGTTGTATATATTGATTTAATTAACCATAATTAACCAAAAATCTCAAGCTTTCAAAGTTTGAACAAAGCCTTTAATGTTTTATATGAAGCAGATACCAGTATTCAATCAAAATGTCTGCTTAAAACTACATGTATATCAATCTAATATTCATCAAAAGTTCTTAGAGGATTTAATAATAAAATTGGAGGTTAAAAACATTTCATACATACAGGTAGAGAAATGACTAATCTATCAATATTTCCTTTTTGGGGTGGGTAGGTGGAAGTATAAGAGAAGAAGAATCAAGTGTGAAAATTGAAAAACAAGACTAGAATGTCTACACCATAATACAAATTCTCATTTGAACAGTCTTCAAAGAACAATGATGGAAATCATAAGGTATAATACATGCAGAAACCTCTGTTGATACTCAAACTACATATGATCAAGAGTTATTGCTCACATGGGTCTCTATAGGAATATCAGGAAAAGCGATTTCCATCTGTAAGTACTACTATATATAAATCACAAGAGGCCCATGGGCCACATCACTCACCTGAGAAGCTTTGACCATTCTGTTCTTTACCAGATTTCCTCCTTGTAATACATAATGCATCCCCACCCTACCCCACTGATCATAATTTAGACATTTTGAAATCTACACTACCCCAGGATCCTTCCAAGTGCACATAAGTTTCAACTTTTCTGGCCCAGTGGCTCTTTAGAAGAAGTTTTTCAAAGATTTTTCCTATATATTTCTATGTAAAACTTTGATTCCCCATTGTGGCCCCTCCCTTCCCCCAGAGGTCATGATTTGAACAATTTAGAATCTACACTACCCCAGGATGCTTCCACATAAGTTTCAGCTTTTCTGGCCCAGTGGTTCTTGAGAAGAAGATTTTCAAAGATTTTTCCTATATATTTCT
>PRKT01000027.1:2004498-2066789 GCA_003671525.1 Saccostrea glomerata
TACACTACCCCAGGATGCTTCCACATAAGTTTCAGCTTTTCTGGCCCAGTGGTTCTTGAGAAGATGATTTTTTAATGACCCCACCCTATTTTTGTCTTTTCTTGATTATCTCCCCTTGTGAGGGAACTTGGCCCTTTATTTTAACAATTTAAATTCCACTTCACCCAAGGATGCTTTGTACCAAGTTTGGTCAAAATTGGCCCAGTGGTTCTTGAGAAGAAGTCGAAAATGTGAAAAGTTTACAGACGGACAGCTAGACGGACGGACGGACGACGGACAAAATGTGATCAGAAAAGCTCACTTGAGCCTTCGGCTCAGGTGAGCTAATAAAGAAAGAATAACAGACATTCGCAGGAATATCTGAAAGAACACCTAAATACTGTGAAATCACGAATTTTCCTGGAAGGTTAATTTTCATTGATTTCAAGGTATGGAAAGACCTACAAATTCATTCTCCAACCTTGAAATCAAATCTCCACAAACCAATATTTTATCATCAAACCTAAAAAATTTGACCCCACAAAAATACATATGTATTTTACAGTTAACTGTCAGAAAGAAATAATGCATGCTGAAGATGTTTACATGGTTTTGCAAAGGCATTGTCTCAAGTCACTGTCTGTAGTATGCATGTAC
Source organism: Saccostrea glomerata (assembly GCA_003671525.1). Classification (NCBI taxonomy): domain Eukaryota; kingdom Metazoa; phylum Mollusca; class Bivalvia; order Ostreida; family Ostreidae; genus Saccostrea; species Saccostrea glomerata. The sequence continues at coordinate 2,005,135 of PRKT01000027.1, forward strand.
CCTGGACACATTATGGAAAACGATCATACATTTAGTGGTTGTGATTTGCATTGACAAAATAATTATTACTACAGAGAAGATATATTTAAAGTGCACACATAAATACAGTAAATAAAGAAGTGCCAAGAATGGGAAATTTAATGTTTCGTTATGAATGTAATTCGTTAATTCTGTTCAAAATATATATTTTAAAGACATTGGCAATTCATAATAAATGGGGTCATCATAAGCATGTTTTAATGTTCTTTGCCAGAAGACAATGCAATATACTGTTTGTTTTTATTTGGTTTATTTTTCTTTTTCGAATGGGAAAGACAACTTTATAATCAGACTACCGGTATATTGAGATATAGTCTTTGAAAATTAAAAAAAATTTTTTTAACACTTCTTAAGAAACTTTAACCATTTTTCTATTTCTGGCTGAATAATTTCATTCAGATCTAATTTTTTCCCGACCCAATTCTTTGGAACAGGAGCATTAATCTTCACTTTCACTTATTTCATCTCTCCTTTCAAAAAAGAAAGAAGAGATAATAAGAAAACATTTATGACATGTTAAATAGGTGACACAATTTGAATGTAAATTCCACTCCTATTACAGGTATGTGAAGTACTTGGTCATTGTGTCACTGTGTACGGTCGGTAGACCTGAATTATTGGAGGTAATTTGTACAGTGTCATCTTACCACCTCTCCACACCACATGACAGTATGGGGGAAATGGGAGAACTTCTAACAAGCCTCACTTACTAAAAATACATTAAAAACTGCACAAATTAATAAAGTCATAGAGGGTCAAAAAAGATATTTAAAGCCTGTGTCTAGATTGGAAAATCAATATGAATTAGTATTTTTTAAAGGAATTGTTCTAGAAGCATTTTGAAAGTATTTGGCATAAACTTCTATTTTTTATCACTTCTCATTTATTCATTCATGAAAACAATGAATTAATCATTGCACTATCGTAAGAATAATAAACCCTACATTGAAAATGGATGGCTTACATAATAAATTTTAAATAACACCTGTCTATTTCACCAATAAACAGAGGGTTTTACTGAAAATCTCAAATCTGTATTTAATGCAAATCACAGTAATCAAATGTAACTCAAAAGTTTTTTAATCCTTGTAATTGCAAAATTTTGGTTCAGTGCTGAATTCTTGATGAACAATAACAACCTATCTTTCAAACCTTTATTACAGCAAAGTAGTCCTTGTTAAAATGTTAATTTTATTCATAGACATGTATTGAATGGTGTGTAATTCTATCTTTTTTAATGAAAACTTTGTTACACAGGTGTAACATTTTACAGATAAGGAGGTCAACAAATGAAATAATCAACTAAGTAAAAATGAATTCCATGAGAAACTAGAAATATGTCCATAGGACATGAATGCCCTGCCAAGGGTATATTATTTAGTAATGCAAAATCTAATAATTTTTGTGGTGTAATTGCATGGGTACAAGTATGTATAATAAAAAAAATTGTTTTAAAAAATCCCTAGCACCAACTATTCAAATCTCAGGAAAAAAAATTAGTTTTTATAAAGTAGGTCAACCTCTTACGTCACATTTGCCTATCAGTATATACACTGGTACACTGAGGTTTATCACAAGAAATATACATGTACTTGTGAAATAAGAAAACCACAACTGCAAAAAGCCAAAAGTTACTGGCAAGGTTAAAGATTTGGTGTACAAACAGACAGATGGACATGACAACTATATGCCCTCAAAAAAATATTTTAAATGTTCACAAATGACTGTTGACATCTGCCACATGCAAGACACTCATCAGAAAAAACTCTCTTGAGCATCAACTCAGGTGACCATTGGTACCTGTTCAAATCACTTAGAGACCTTTTTGGAGAAAAAAATACACACTCTACACTAGCATTTAACTTATCATTGACCAATGCTTACTTCCGCCATTCATAATCATGTGAGTACTTTTCTGCTATCAGTATGGATCCACTCTTATAACCTGGAAAAGTCGAGAAAATGACAAGTCATGATTAATGGTTGATACGATACGCCAATATCTTTCAGAATTTCAAATTAAGGTACAGTGTATTAACATGACTGGCTAGTAAAATACTTCCTGCACAAATGAATTGATATTTCAATCAGCATGAATACAACAAAATCAAGATCAGATCATTGTTAATAAATCAACATGTACCTGGTATAAAAAAAAGAACCATTATACGAAACTGTGAACATGTTAAGAAAGTCTAACTATAATGGTATTTACTTATTTATGAAATTCTCTTTTTTAAAGTGAAAAAATTCCCTTCAACAAGAAATGCTGTACAAAATGTGTCAATCTGAGAAAAATGTCTTTCCACAAAATTTAAGAGGGAGAGAGAGAGTTTTAATTTGATGAATTTCTGACAGGTGCTTAAAATAATGACTTTCCATACTACAACACTATCTTAGTTCAAAGTCTGGGAATTAATCAAGACTATGTATAAACTCATGGACTCAGGTGTGGACAAAAAAAACCTGTCATTACAAATACAGGTAAAGTATACACAGTTACTTTATACAAACCAGCATAGAATTAAAACAAAGCTTTCAAAATCATTTTCTGCTTCAATTTTATTTTTCTGAATGAAAATAATGGTTTTGAAAACAGAAATCAACAAAGCGAGGCTATGAAAAGCTGCATAAAATGGTTCAAGGCATATCACTTCTGTCCGAGGAAATTAGGACAGTGTAAATATCAAGCACAGTGTGGTATATAATAAAATTAAACTCTTAGTATATAGATAAAATTGAGTTCTACTAAACTATACCAACCATTAAGATCTCTACTGTAAAGTTACAAAAGAATACTGTATACAAGGAAATTTTTGCGACTGTTTTATTTTCATCCCTTTCACCCTAATCTTGGTTAAGGCAAATGTAAAGGGGCCATTTCAAAAAATATAGTATAATTTATCAAACAAACCGGTGACTGGGCAAATTTAAAATAGGTCAAAACTGTTTGCAAGTGTGAAAGAGCTAAGATAAAGCGGGGCAAAAATAACCCTATACAGTATATATATATATATCAATCAGGACTGTGATGTAACATAATCAGTCCTGGGTATATAGCATCCCAGGGTACAAAATTTATCCTAAACCATAACAGATATTCTTAAATTCAAAAATATAATCCTTTTTATTCTATAACCACAATTTCTTTGTTAAAAGTAAAAAGTTTACCCTATTATGCCATCTAAAATCTTAGTAATTTCTAATGAAAAGAAATGTTTATTATGTCTTTTAACAATTTGTCACATCACTTACTTATTTCATTTTTCAGTAAACGAAGCCAATGGCAAATTGAGTATAATTTTTGAAATTCTTCCAAGTTCATAAAACTATAAAGTGTAGCAGGAGGGAAGATTCTTAAACTAACTACATGTACATGTATGATTTGTAGATTATGTAAAAATCAACGTAAGGAAAATAGAGGGGCAACAAGAAGAGTGATTCAGAATTCATTTTTAGTACCTAAATTTAAGACTGTTCCTGAATATGTAAAAACATTACCACTTCCTCTACCTAAAATAGGTCACAAAATAGGTCACCAATTCTTCTGCCATTTTTCAAGTAAAAATGTAGTATAAAAAAAAAACAAAAACTCAAACAAAGATATTAACAACAAGGTGAGCTTCTCCATTGCATCAACGAGAACCAATGCATCAAATTCAACAAAGTCAGACAAACATAACAGGTTCACTAACAAAGATCATTAATGATCCTAGTATTTATACAAGTATATATACATTTATACACTAACAATACAGAAAAAAAAACTCTTCACAAGCTTGTATGAAAAAACTGAAATATTTGTCCACATTTTAAAATAAATGTGAAACTAGGTTCTCTTTCTTTATATTTTTTTCTCAAACCTGGAATTTTGAGCAAAGTACAGACAAGATATATTTAGTACATAGAACACAGTCCCCTAGGCTATATATGTCATTATAAGCAACCCTCCCCCTAATTTCTCCAGCTTAAGAAAAACACAATTTAGGCAGTAGGAAAGGCTGAGATCACAGTGAGATTTAGAACCCTATCTCAGCATATTTGTTCTGTACATGTATACTTGAAAGGCAACAGGTTGCCAAATAAAGTGCGCAATTTTTCTACATAAAACATATCAAGAAAACATGCCACAAAACTAAATATAAATATATATGTACATATATCTATAATATTTACAAGGTTATAACACTATACAGAATCTTGAATATTTATAGAAGGCAGACACTTAGTATTCATGTGATGATAGTACATGTAGTGAGTTTTAAAATACATTGGATATAAAAGTGTATAATAACTAGGTGCTCCATTGCAGTACTCGGTTTACATGCTGTCAATTAAGTGTCAAGGCATACAAAAGTAACAAAGAAGCAACTTTTTACAAAAAAGGTTTCTAAAAATAGACAATTATAGTTTATATTAACAGACTAAATAAAATGGTTCACAAACAGTCACAACTTCAAATCTTTTGCAGCAACATAATGGAATGTGAAATGTACATAAACCAATGGATATCTCTGTTACCAAGCAATATTGGTATTACCAAGCCTTAAACTACACATATCATACCACACATATCAAGCTCTCTTGTTTTCTTTTCCTGATGACTGAAAATTACAAGCACTAGTTACAAATGTACACCAGGAATAGTTGAATTGTTTAAAAATTTTATGGCACAAACTTAGTTTCATAAGAACAAAACATTTCTGGCCTCCCCACTTTGTGGCAGTGTTACATGTAGAGATGTGGAGATCATTTCGACTTGAATTATATACATGTCATCCAAAGTACTGACCATGATAAATATCATAATGAATTTGACATATCAAAGGTATATATTTACATATTCCAATGCATGATCTCCATTAATTGATGCTGACAAAGATAAATTGCGTTTTGCAGTGAGTTTTGGCAGAACCTGGTCACAACAGAATGAATTCCCAGTGTAACTTTGACTGAGACCTGATTAAGCTGAGGGATGGACCACTACAGTGTGGTGGTGTATTCACTAAGAACCACTGGACAAGTGAGCAAAGTTCCCATCAGTTGAAGCAGACTTAATTCTTCTCAGAAGCTCCACAAAACATATTCGCTCAGTCACTTTTAACTGGAAAAGAAGAATCATTTACAATATACATGTGGTATCTCTTCTTTCCTTTTGAAAGTGATATTCCAATTTGTATCTTGTGTGTGCAGCATGCCAATATCTGCCTGACTGGGAACCTACCTTAAAACATTCCTTAAGTAGTGCTAACAGCGATGTGTCTTTGATTTTAACTTCCTCTGAAGTGAAAGGGGAACAGCCAGATCTCACCTACAATGTTAAGCAATTGTCAAAATCCCTGACAAAGAACACATTACAAGGCCCATGGAGTACATTGCTCACCTTAGTTAACATGACCCTGCTGTTTGTATTCTAGCCGATTGTATTCTATTACTGATATAAACACTTACAACCTGTCACTATATTGTACTTGTCCACCTATAAGTCACTGACTTACCTTTTCCCACAATTCCTCTCGGGATTCATGACGATGACTGTACCAGATCTGATGACCTGATAACAAGTGAACCATAACACACGCTGCGCCCCAGCAGTCACTGTCATGGGTCAACAATTCACCCTCAAACATCTGAATCAACAAGCAGTTTGTTTTATATTTAGTCTCAAGTTTTATATTTTGATATAAAGATATAATTCTGAGCTGTGCTTTTTCAATGATGCAATTTGGATACTCTTTGATATAAGAAAGTCTTGCAATTTGAGCAATATATAACAGTACATTAAAGAAATGTGAGGTTTATTACTTTCATTATAAGAAAGAGAGACAATAGTGAACCTATAAAGGGCAGTAATTCTCTGAGTTTTACCTCGGGAGGGACCAGACTTGGGGGTAGGGACTGTTTGGTGTATCCCACATCATAAAGTCCATCATCAGTCACGGACAGGGTCAGGTTGTTTATGATGAGTCGCCTGTGTAAGCTGTCCAGTAAAATGTTACCCACTGAAAAAAGACATCAGAATTTTCTAGTATCTCTAATGATTCATTTAAAAGAAATCAATTTAATAATTAAAATGCACACAGTTTCTCATATTGTGGGAAAACAATTTGACAAAACTTGAAAATTTGTTAAAAGAATTAAGGAGGCTAGGGGGTCAACAAATTAACAATCAGATTTAACTTATTTTTTTTTATATATGATATCTTAAGCTGACAACTATCATTTGGCAAAGAAAATTATTACATATTTTTGTTTTAAAATTTGACCATTTTTGTATATCTTCATATGTAGCTCTTCTTCTAAAGGAGATCAATATAGTCTAAAAATGGCCGTGACCCCCCACCCTCTTAAGTATCCTAAACAGAGTTTTCTCCCTTGACAGTCAGAGGGGAAACTTAACAATATAAGAGAAATATCATTCAAGGTATTTTTTTTTACCAAGTCTTAATTTGTCTCTTATAATGTGTGCTTTATAGTACATAATTACATATTTTTATGAGACTTACATGACCAGTAGAGGTAGATAATCCCATTTCTATGGAGGAAATCCACAGCATCTAACACTTCTCTCATCATCTGTAGAACCATGTGTGGCGCGAAAAGCATACGTCGCTGTAGTTCAGTCTCCAGTGTATCACCTGTAAAACACTCAATTATTACATGATACTGTGAACCAACTTTTATTCGCACGTGAGAATTTTTTTACTAAGATCGCAAGAGCCTTGACATCATGAATATTTCTAGCCGTGAACCGGTCCTTAAAGTCTCTGTGTCCAATAATAACAGATCCAAATTCGACTTGATCACAAAAATTAACTGTCGCAAACTAGTTTACCCCTGGTAAATCGCAAAATAAAGTCATCGCGAATAAAAGTTGGTTTACAGTAACTACTGTTGCATCAGAAAATAGCAGCAATGATCACACTGAGTTAAGATTCTACTGTTACGTTAGAAAATAGCATAATATGTAAATAAACTCTTTTCTTTTTTATGACTTTTTTAATGATTTTTTACCAACTGCTGCAGACATTATTTTGTGTATGAGCAGGACTGTGAATTCTTGAATTATCAATAACCTACAAGGTAACCAAACAATTGGGTGAATAAATGGGGATAAAATTAGCCTACCTTGTATGTACTGCAGACAGATGTTGGTGTGACTTTGATAGACAGCGATCCAGTAGTGGTGGATCAAATTGGGGTGTTCTAAATTTCTCAGTCTCTCAAATACTCGTGTTTCCTCAGTATCAGATTCATCATTACTGATCTACAAAGTATAAAAAACAGGCAACTTTAAATTATGTTTAAAGATACATAGCACAAATGAATTTTCTAATCTCCCAAACAGAAGGATTACAGTGGTATTTTTTCAACAGTTCTTTAAATGGAAAATCCGAAATGTAATTTAGAAATTTAAATTTTTAAAGATATTAAAATGTCCCCAAAAACTTTGCAGTATTAAATACAACTGCATACATTTCTTAAACTTTTCAAAAAATAACTGAACTGTTATTAAAGTTGCGTTTTTGCACTTTTTACTGAATTATAAAGCAAATACCACTTCTAAAGTGAGAAAGGCGAATATTTCAACAAAGATATTTAAATTTTGGAAGCAAAAATTTTGTGTTGTTTATCCCTTGTGATTTTCATCCATCAGTGATTCAGTAATAATTCTGACCTACTTGTTTTACACTACACTGTAAATAATAACAGTGATCAGTACTTCAGTGATGATGTGACCTACTTGTTTTATAACGTAGAGGGGGTCAGTTGTGGACATCTCGGAATCGAACGAGGCCAGAGGAGGGGTCACCTCAGACACCAGGGCCACATTCCCGTAGTGACCAGGCAGTTCAATCCGGGATATGACCTCAAACAATGTCGACTCCGTGTGGTGATGTGAAGACTGTAGCTAGAGAAGAGAAACGGCAGGAAGATTTTATAATTGTGCCTCAATAAGTCTGTTGGATCATGTTATAACTCTACTCCCATTTCATAGGATGATAACTGACAAATACCACTTGCTATAATAAAGATAACACTTACTAGATGTTACCTTAAGATATCACTTGCCGAACTATATACTGTAGATTGGCAAATAATCACGATTGTTTTAATTTGGCTATGTTCCTGATTTATCATTTTCCAGCAAAATTAAACCTATTGTGAATACTTTTCTTATGTTTTTAAAAACGTTTTAATGCTTGCACGAAATTTGAATTTATTTCTTGCAATTTTATTTCTTGCAGCGTGAAATTAAAACCATCGCAATTGCTTCTTTTTGAGATATCATGAATTTTAACCTCATGGAATTTAAACAACTTACAGCATAATGCTATATTGTTTTACCTTAATGAACTGTTCTAGATCCTCATCAGGAAAGATATCCTCATCACAGACTGGCGTGTCAAACTGACGCTTAATCCAGAAAAATGCAGCATAACTTGTGACACCCTCCTCCTCAGAAAACCTATAAAGAAGGCCAAATACAATTTTGCATATTTTATAATGGTTTTCCAAATGCAATCTTAATTATGATTTAAGTTTATAACATTTCATTTTCAGCATACTTTGCAGTAATTTATAATTGATTTGCAAACAAATTCAGCATACCTTGTAGTGTGCAATTTGGCAGAAATAGCCTTTTATCTCGATGATAATATTTAAAGGGAATAATAGAGATCAATCCCAGAAAGAGTTATTTCCCCTATAAGACACGTAAGGTCAATGAACCTTAAAGCTGAAAACTACTCATAAACAGGTACCATTAAACCCTTTGATTTCGTTACACTTGAATGCACACTTGAAACTTGTGGCTAAGGTATAGTATTTCTTTCCTAGTCTTATATTTTGTACATATATTCCTTATTTTAATGATTGTAAATAATGTATTGACTTGTATATTTGAAATTACCTTTTTCATGGCTCAGAAAAAGTGTAAAACTTGATAATTTCATTGCAACCAAGTAACACAGCAATGTAAGATGTTCGTCTATACTCGTCAGACCTCTACAGCAAAATACCTTGAAGTATTAAGAGGCCTGCATCTTATATGAGGGTTGTATGGGATAGCAGTAATGAACAACAAATATGATGGACAATGTTTTTCACAAGTAGTGAACTGTTTGAAATTCTAAAAAGAAAGATTGATAAGGGCATTGTGCACATCATATCAAGGTATTGTGCACCTCAATTGTTATCTATTAAGCAGTTGCTTGAATGGCGCAGTGGTTAGAGCATTGGCTCTAGAGTCGGGTAGTAAGGAGTTGAACTCTTTATTGTGAATTTAAATCCCACTGTGAGACATGAAGACTGGTCCTTCAGATGAGACCTTATAAAGAGAGGACCCGTTTGGCAGTAAGAGATCCCTCATTACTCAATGGACCAGAGTGCTGAGTATAGTGTATAAATTTGCAGCCCTCCACTGACAACTGGTGGCATCTCCATATTGGTGAAAAATTCTCCTCAAGAGGGATGATAAACAACAAACAAACCCACCTTCTGAGGAGGTAACACCAGGGTATGGTGCATCTAGCGGGAGGCTCCTCACAGTTTTTGGCATGTTCGTACAGTCGGAGACACAGGTTCTGGACGTCAGGGGAGGCCGAAATCTCCAGGAATCCATCCAAGGCATGCTGCAGACCAATCAGGGCGGCCTTCATCTGGAAATATGACCAATCAAATCAGATGTAGGAATGTTGGTAAAAGAATACCTGTCAGGGACTGTTATTTTGACTTACAATCTGATAATTTTCTGGACTTACCGTTTGACACTTGCGTAGTGAGCAGTCTCTATCTTTGCATCGTGATGCAATCTCAACACAAGGCACGGAGACATCAGAGGCAAGGGAGCCTTCTGGAAAAAACATTAAACAACATGATACATTACTAATATCTTAGAAATATGAAGTAACATTAAACATAAATATTGTTTAACTCTTAATAAAACAGTTTTAGTCTACTTGATCTGATATCTAATCTTGATGTACATAGTTGTTTCTAATAGCCTGCATTAATCCCATTATGGTGTTCCCAATAGCCTTAAAATCACCCTCTGATCTGTAGTCCTGAGGCCTGTTCAACAGAGTGAATGCTGGCAAGCACTCAGGAACATTTCTGTTGGAGTAGAAACAAATTTGCCAAGCTCTCCCAAACATTTGCTCTGTTGACCAGGCCTCTGATGTTGGGTGTTCCACTTACCTCTGATCCCAATTCCTGACGTTGGTGTTCCAATGATCCGTAGAATGTTCTGTAGATTTTCTACTTCAAAATTGAATATCTCTGGATTCTTAAGAAAAGCACTGGTGATATTGGAAATTCCGTAGCTGGAGTGTCCGGTGGAGGGGGGCTGTCTGGGCAGAGGGACATCGGGGGTGGCGGGGAGTCGGTCCGGGATTTGTAGATTTACTGGTATCCCCGCCGACGAGGGCAAGGACAGTGGACGAGCATTACCATATTGAGCCAGAATTTTTATCGCTTCTTCCTTGGACAATTTGAGACTGGGTGAAACAATATTAGCAATGTCTGGTGTTTTTGGATCTAAAATTTGTTCAAAATCAGGCAGCTGGACAGAACTATCATGATGACTCAGATCATCAGCACCACCTCCTTCTGTCGGAGAACTGTTTGATCCACCCTCTTGGCTGCTGGCATTTGGATCCACTCCCCTATGTGACAAATTGCTGGATCCTTCCTCCTGGTGTGGTATAGGAGAATCCTCAACATTTGATGGTTGCATTATGCTGAGAAGTGGTAACAGATCATTTGGAGATGTATCCTCTATAGAGGGTTGGTTAAGTATAGAAGTCACAACTTCTGGAATAAGGTTTGATATCTGTGTGGTCTGGTCTTCTTCATCTCCTAATGTAAAGCTGAAACATACACTCAAAACCAGTGTTGATTCTAACGCATCTTAATACACACTCAAAATCATTGATAATCCTGATACTGTAATTTTACATCTTCCTTTCAGTTTTAAATTTGCCAAAGATATTTTACTTTCATTTTACAATCTTTGCAGTCTAAAATATGCAGGGTATTTAAATTGAAATCAGGAAAAATAATACGTCCTGTCTTAAGACGGGCGTATAAAAACTGGTTGGCTGTTAACAAAAATGAAAGTAGAAAAGGTGTTTCCTGTAGTTACAATACTAAGTACTGAAAAACAATCTGGATTTCCCCAAGATTTCAAGTACTAAGATATAAAATCTAACAGTCTTTTGTCAAAGATCTACAGAACTGATAATCAATGATTTGTTTTAAAGGGCAGACGGCCAATGCAGGGATATTGTCCTTACCTCCGGGTTTGAATTAAAATCAGAGCTTTTTTTAAGGAATGTGAATTAAAGGATATAATTTCAGTGTGTTACATAATGAAACTGATATGTGTTTACAATTCCCTACATGTATAGTGTGACTATTTCTGAACTACGCTCTGCTGGGTCATTTTGTGGTAACAAGGATGTTGAATATAAAACATGTAAACAAGGATGTTTATCATATACCAGGTAAATGAGATCAAAGGGACTTTTAACATTGTTATAAATAACAATACTAGTATGAAAAACAGTCAGTCCGATAATTTAAAAGTTTATAAAGAGGAAGAAAAAGAGATCCAGGGTCTACTGTGGGATTAGCTGCAGAACTGTAGCTCTACAAATATATTGACAGACCGGAGAGCTACAGTGCTATCCATCGTAAACACTGTTTATTTATTGCGCACAAAAAGTTGCGCTTAGTTGAGTTAGTTCTGGATTAATTCTTCCAAATTCTTACCTCAAATGCAAAAAAAGATATTAGATTTAAAAAATTCTTTACTCCTTTATCTATCAAGTACTCTCGTGGTTGACATCTGCACGGAGTGCATTGGACTGAATTATCTTGCAAAGCAAAATGGCAGTATAAATAGACAAAATTTTCGATGATCTTAATTTTAGAGCCAGAAGAGCTATTAACAACAATTTTTTAAGGAATGTTTTGCTTGTTGAAACAATGAAAAAAAAATATGCACACAGTTAGTAATATTTTGAGATGACAGTTTAAAAACATGGAGAAATAAATCGAGAAAAGCGCACTTTTTTATGCGCAATAAATATACAGTTTTTTTCAATGGGTGGCACTGTAGCTCTCCAGTCTGTCAATATATATTTTTCAGAGAGCTACAGTTCTGCAGCTACTGCGGAAATAACACAGCAGTACTTAGAGAATGTGTGCATGTTGAATTATCAGAATGATGTAGAACTGTAAACTTAGGCCTTTTTGAATCATTGTTGTCACAAATTAATAAATAAAGAATTGAAATATAATGAAACACAAGTCCAGAAACTATAGATATGAATCACAATGTTTTAAGGTAAAAGTAAAACTGTTGTACATTCTTCATATTGAAATTTACAGTTATGAGTATAATCATGATAATTATTGTCTGGAATTTCTAAGTTGTTTTTTACTTTAATTACACTTAAAAACTTAACTTAAACATTTGCAGAAAATCTTATTTAGATCAACAAAGAATTTTGTACATTCCCCTTTACACTGGCTATTCAAAAGACACTAAAGAGGATTGTATTTAAAGCAGATTTTTTCTGTGCTTTAAAATCTTTTATTATGTGCCACAATGAAAAAAAAAATACTCCAGAAATAAATGATCATATGTTGCAACAACTGCATGCAAAACTTTTTGTCTTCACTGATCAATGTCTTTTTCAAACACCAGTGGTACCTTTGAAGACATCACATTATTTAGCACCAGATCCTCTCAATGAACATAGAAAAGATTCCAAAAAAATGTACTCAATTATCATGATTTATATAGATTGTAATTCCTGTATATACTAGCTATGATATCTCATAACAGCTGTAGTAAACACGGTAGTGAAACAAGAGATGTTTGTAAAACACTTATGCCCCCCCTCCCCCCTAAATTGGAATTTTTCTAATTCCAAAAGGGCATAACTCTGTCAAAAATGGCATGATCGTACCCAAAACAGATCTTGACCTAGATATTTATCTGATAAATCTGAATACTAAATTTTATTTCAGTATGTGCAACCCCTGCGAAGAAAATGAACAGAAACTGCAAATAATTTGAATTTTTCTAAGTCCAAGAGGCATAACTCTGTCAAAAATGGTGCTATCATACCCCCCCAAAAATTGCCCAAGATATTCATCTGATATATCTGTATACCAAATTTCATTTCAGCATGTGCAACAGTTGTGAAGAAAATGAACGGAAACTAGGTAGACCGACCCACAGATCGACAGACAGCAGCAAAGCAATATGCCCTCCCTTCCTCGAAGGAGGGCATAATAAGAATTAGTTTAGAAATATGCTCCAAAATGATTCACAAATACTGTAAATTACTTTTTATTAGAGAAAACTTTATTTTCGCATAATTGCACAATACAGTGTGCTCGCAAAATTTGATTCTTGCATAAATAAGTATTTCTTAAGAATTTATAGAGCAAAGTCCACATTTTATTGAAATTTTTTCTCACTAATAAAGAACTAATGACTTTCTCACGAAAATAAGGTGTCATAAAAATTAGGTGATCTAAAGTACATATCGGAAAATATGCATTTATGTGTGACTTCACACTTAAAAAGCATGTAAATTGAATTCTACATTTCAAAGAGCTACTTCAAGCTCATATTATTATCATTGTTAATATTTGAGTCAAAGTCGTATCAATGCTTGACTTACCCATCATCCACATTGTCTGGAGACTGAGAGTTTCTGACAGGTGACGCTATGCCATCTGGCCGGGGTCCTCCTCTGGAAACAATTCTAACTCCGGTCTTATCCCCCTCATACATTAATGGTAAAACAGATCCCCTTGATTCCATCCTCCTGCCCATTTCTAACCATTCACCATTCCTGCTTATTCCTGAAGGTTCTAATTTCTTGGCTAGGACTACAGGATCTAAGCCTTTCAAGCCTATTGCTACAATGGGATTTTGTAACTCTGTCTCCTTCTGAAAAGCCTTAGGCTGGACGTCCATTTTTGACCCTTGATTGAGATCCAGGCCCATGTCTGTTGATACAGCTGGATTGTTTAACTCTGTCAGCTTCTGAGTACCCTGGTGCTGAACATCCCTCTCGGCGTCTTGACTTGTGTTGGACACGTTACTCATCTGTGACTGCAGGGATGTATCACTCCCACCGGTGCCATATCCACTCGACTTCCGATAATTTTTCCTCCGACTTTCAGTGTCCATGTTTGATTTGCTGTCTTTTCGATCTTTTACTTGGTCTTGAAAACTCACAGATCTCCTGAACTTTGGTGAGGACTTGTCTTTTGTTACTGGCAGTGGGCCTACAATGCTCTGATTCTCTTCCCCCTCCCCCTGGCTTCCATCCTTGGTCTCCCCGTCTCTACCAGAACCTGCCGGTGAGATTTTCCGTATCACCACGTCCGGAGACTCTTCAGAATTAAGCCTCGCCTCTTTATCCCCCTCCGACTGAGTACTAGCACTACTCAGGACGAGATCGGGGAGATTGGAATCACTCTTACTTCTCTCCGTTCTCACCTCGGTCGGGATCTGCACCCCGACAAAGACGTCATCGTCGTTCTCTCTGTCCGAGTCCTCTTCAAACTCCTTCTCGTTTTTGGAGGTCCGGAATTCCTCTTGTCTTTTCTTGCCTTCCCGGCTGATTGTACGCCGTAGCTGTTCTTTAAGCCCTGTGTCAGGTTCCTCGGGACCATTTCCAAACAGCTCCTCGTCATTGACCGAGGGCCTGGTTCTGATCTCCGTCGCCATTGTCAGCTTACTCTCAAATCATTCTTTTTCTTTCCTTCTATTTCCAGGATGATCACAATGTCCCTTACTGAAAATAAAATGACTTTTTTTTTTCCATCAAAAAACACTTCATAAACATTTCATATAAATTAAGATTTCTATTTATATGAAATTAAGCAAAGAGGCCCTGGGGCCTTGATTGTGCTTCTGTTTTAAAATTATCATGAGTAATCATGCCTTTGCTGAGGATGCTTCAATAAAAATATAAATGCATGTAATCATGGTTTTGCAGTTCTTGATAAGAAATATGTTTCTTTTGCTTTCTGATGTAAAACTCTGATTGACCATTGTGGGCAAGCCTTGAAGGCAATAATTTGTGACCCTGTCTAACAAAAGGGGTCCTAATTTGAACAGATTTGAATATACACTACCTGAGGTCGCCTCCATATCATTGTGACTAATCATGACTTTGCTGCTCTAGATATGAAGATTTTTAGGACCTTCCCTTTAATCCTATGTAAAAAATAAACTTTGATTGCCCTATCTCCATTTACCTTGATTTGAAAAGATTTAAATCTACACTACCTGATAATGCTTTCATGTGAAAATGACCATGCAATCATTGTATACTTCTGTACTTGATAAGATGATTTTCAGATTTTCCATAGTAAAACTTAAAATGTCCATTGCAACCCCACCTTCCCCCTAGTAGTCATAATTAAAACAAAATTGATTCTATTCCCTTTATCAAGAAGCTTTCATATAAATACAGTGGACCTTCAGATATCCGGACGCCAGATATCCGGATGCTTCAGTATCCGGACGATTTCTCTTCGGAACGAAATTTTAAAATGTTATTATGTCTTGTTCAACTGGTGATTCAGGTATCCGGACGCTTTACATATCCAGACAAATTGACTGGGAACCAAAGCGTCCGGATAAATGAGGGTCCACTGTATATGCTTTTTTGGCCCAGTGATGAATGGCTCTTGAAAAGAATGTTAAATGGCCCCACCCATTATTCACCTATTCTCACACAATCCGTCCACATGCACCCTGACTTTTATTAAAAAAATAAAGTCATTATTTTGAGCAAACAAAGCATTGGAGAATTATTTTTTTTTTAAATCAGAACTTAACCATGCACAATAACAAAAATATTCAATAAGTTATATAGGTAGGGTATTTTCCTTTGTAATTTACATTATTTTCTTAGGTCGATTTGATTCCCTCAAAAAGTCTTTTTATTGCCAAAATGAATGTTAAATTTTATCATTTTTTTTAAGACTATGTTTGTACTAAAAAAAATATTTCAAAAATTTTGTTTTCTTACCAGTGTTTTTCTCTTAATTTGTAATTAACAAATGTTGTTTGCTTTTATCTTATTTTCAAACCGAAATAATTCTGTTCTTTTTCGCTAGAAATTTTTAAACTGAAATTCTGACTGTGCGACTTAATTCTATGTTTTTGAATCCTGAAGTTTACTTTGGTAAGAAACTGTGAAAATTCTAAATCATTTCTCCTAAAGAAATATATTGATAACGTAAATTACAATTTCATTGCTATTCAAACAAAAAATTAATATTTTCTTGAACTTTTTTCCACACATCTAAATGACATACAGACACAGTATTTTCAAACACCCATAAAATGTCACAAATACTGATTATTGTTCATGGTTTTGAGAGATTCACAGTTAAATATAATGATAACGTATGATCTGCTGTCAAATGTATTTTTTTCCATTATTTTTTTAGTTAAGTCCCTCCCTATCTTATCTTCTTTTACTCCCTATATGCTTTTTAAATTTCTTCTTTTGACTTTACCATCTCTGTTGAACGAAGTTTATGAAATATAATTCCAGAGAAAGGCATTTAAAGTATATTTAATTTACGTTATTATTACTGTAATTTACATTATAAAAGTTTTGTTTCAGTAAGTCATCAATAAACAGAGATTTCTGCATAAACTATTGCTTCAAATAAAAAGAAGTACACATTTTTTTTTAAAACAATAAAAGTTCATGCAAGAAATGCATTCTTGACAAATCAATAAAGAAATATTTGAAAGTTATTTAAGGTAACATGTAATTTACGTTATCTGATGGCGCTTCCCGCATTAGATCTACATTGGAAGTTCGTGACGTTAAGATGCTCTCGAGAGAAAACCAATAATGTTTCCTACATGGTTCTGTATTGTTCTGACGTCTTATTTGCAAGATATGTAACATGTATGTTTTCAACTGATAACGTAAATTACATAACGTAAATTACTTTTTATCAGTTTTATTGGTGTAAAATGTGTACTTGCACAGATAAATGCATCGTTTTGATATTTTACTTGTTTGGTACGTCAGCAAGAATAAATAAATTGATATGCAAAGACAGTTATACTCGTATTCTTGAAGAAAACAGTAATGTTTATTCATTACATGTACTTATAGTACAAATCAGAAGCTTCAATATAGATCGATTCTTAATCACGTATTTAGAAGATATCAGAAACCCTTGGCTAGCGAAGATGCATTTTAGACTATATACTTGGATTCCAGGGAGGTTTTAACCTGTGTATTAACATTTTACTGTGTTGGTTTGGTAACTATAGACATATCACAAACAAAATAGTACAGAATATACTAGTTCCATTTTTATACTAATTTTATTTAAAGTGCTTGCGACATCCAAATAGCGCATATGGACGGATTATGTGAGAATAGGTGTATTATATGCCCATGGAGGAGGGTGTTGTTGTCCTTCATTTGAGGAAACCTGAATATCCCTAAGGCAACAGATTGAGTGTGGACAACATATGATTCAACACCTACAATGACAGTCACTCAAAGTGTGCAGGGGAATCTCTAGAATTGTTCTATTTTATAAAATTGTTTAGGACAAAGTTGCCATCACCTGCATGTATGATTGACTCATTTCACCATGACATCAATCACAATGTACTCATCAAGAAGCCAACCAAAGCGTTGCTCAGCTAGTGTTGGCCACTGTAGTGTGCTAATCATGTCTGTAGCTACTGGTATTGTGGTAATTGTTATGTACAAAGCGAGCGGCCCTTCATTGAACCATTTCGATTTGCAATTGGTGATCGCTTACAAAAATACATTTGAAGTTTTAAATTTGCTAAGAACATGCGCACCACGCCAGCCATGATAATCAGTTCGTTGATTGTGGGCAGTAAATGACAGAAGCAGAAATTTAGATTGTAACATCGTCAAAGAAAAGTTAGTTTAAAGTTGTGTATTCTAAAGTGAAAGTGCATAGTGAACATCGTGAACGTATGTCAAATCTCTTATTTAAGAGTTAGCTCGGTTCTCGACACAGCAGGAAATAACGTGGTGTGATAATTGTGGGCAAAAATGATTGACATCTATTACTGACAGACCTATCCTAGAAAATGAGGATGTAAACATACCATATCTTCAATTCCAAGAATTTCTCGCCATTTTTTTTTTCAACATTCGGTGTTAAAGAAGTGCTTGATGCTCGATACGCATATATCATCGACCCAAACGTTATAATGACCTAGAAAAATACAACGGTGCTTTTACAATTCAATCATAATGCTTTTCGGTCCTAATCGATATTTTCTTTCTAGAATAAAGTTACACTGCATTTAAAAAAACCCGACCCCCCTGAAACTTCGGTCAGGTGCTCTACCAACTGAGCTATCTGGCCACCGGCGATCGAACCCAGCTGACCGCCACACATGTATGTCCATCTCATAAAAAGAGACAATAACATGTCATTGCATCCCCCTGTGTGATGCACCACTATGTTGCAGGTTAATTCCAGCATAATTTGATGTAGTTCTTAAATTGTTATCCAGAAAACAACCACAATTTGTACAGGGTGTCAATTTTGATTTGAATTATTTCTTGGGAATTAAAAAAATAAAATACATACATTGTAGTTTATTATAATCTTTAATTAAGATTTAGTTTAGCTGGATATTTGGACTGACACTTTTGGTGAAAGTCTAAATATTCATCTAAGCTTAAATGAACTTCAGTTGATTGAAATTTAATGTATACTCTGCACTTCAATAAAGTTTCAGTGACATCTGTAGCAGCCTGCAGGAGAATTTGTTACAGAAATTGGAGGTTTTAATTGCTATCTCATATATATTTCAAGTACACAAATAATCCTTCTCCTTATAGGTTTTCAAACAAGGACAACCTAGTAAAAAAAAATCTGACTTGAATTTCTTTGGTGAGTTTATTTCTGGTTGATTTAAAACCAATGAAATTAAACATAAATGTTTACATCCCATTACTTGTTCAGTTCAGATATATATGTGAACACAGCTGACTTCTTAAACAAAATATATATTAGATCTTAATCAGCCTTTACATGTACATGTACACATAAGCAAAACTGTATGAAATTATTGACATATCCAAACAATTAATCTTTCCTATTCAGTAAACTAAAGCTCCTCCACAAACTCTGCATATAGACAGTTTAAGTCAAGAATGTATAATCATACATGCACATCATGTGGGTAAACAATTAAATGAAGGTAAATTATTACCTAAGGCATGTCTAAAAATCTCTAAGAAAAGTATATACATGTATATGTACAATGTAACTGATGACAGCAAATTAAGTTTTGATATAATATGATGTGTTAGGATACTTAACATGTTATAAACAAAGTTTCTGATACTTGTTATATTCTAGTCCCATATTCATGATCGGTGGTATCAAATATACCTGGTAAATGTATGTGGTATTGCAACAACCATCTGCAAACCATTCGCATGAATTTGAATGGAGTGAATAGAATATATATACATTTCAGCACTATGACAAGTTTCTCTATTGTGTATGAATGCTTACACAGTCGAAAATGATCTCAATACATTGTCTCTCTTTCATAATTCATCTTTTAGATGAATTTCTGATCTATGTAACAAAATAAAGCCATATAATTAAAAGGCATAGATAGAATTTCCAAACATAAGCTCTATTACAATAAGTTATTAAACAATCAATAAAATACACAAGAAAATAACAAATAGCCTGATGAATAACAAATATGAGGTGGGAGATCACACTTGCTGCATGGTAAACTCAATACAATCGTAAAGCTATCCAGTAAGCATCAGGTAAATACAGATACAGACTGGACTCTTCTTCTGGACCTCCTAATATAGCTCCACATCGTGGTGAGAAATCACACATAAAGGATACAGGAACATGGCTTCAAAATACCTCAACATGCTCAATGACTTGTGACTTAGAGATGACTTGATGACTTGTGACTTGATGACTTGTGACTGGGCCTCTGACTAACTGAGAGTTTCAGTTTATTATCCATTATATACAGAATCATGGGTTAAGGTGTCTCAGAGTGAGTGAAGATATTCATGTTTTAACAGCTCCTCTATGCTTGGTCTTTCTTTTGGATCACGGTTAAGACATTTCTGAAAGTAAAAGATTATAATCAAAGTACTGAAAGCACTCATGGGAGTTGAACATGGTGTAAAATAAAATCTTTGATCGGGAGGTTAAGTGAGTGAACAATATTATTATTTCAAATACAGACAATTGTTTCAGATTTTTTGAGTTGCAACAATCTTGAGAAAGACATTCAGAGACATTGAATAGCAAAAAAAAAAATGCATGGGCCATAATGCTTGCCTGCCTACATTTGTCCTTTTTTATTCCCCCTGCTTGAAAAGCTGGAGGGTATTTAATAATCGGGATTTCCGTCCATCTGTTTTTTACACTTTAGGTATACCCATCTCTTATCTGCACTTTTACACCACTGAACGAAATTTTCATAGAATCTCTATTACATAATGCCGTTGTGCACCTTACATTACTTTTTCATCCTACACATATTTTGGGTTTCCCATTGCAAAACATGGACACTGCCATTATATTCATATCAGAGGCGGTTGATCATTTATATAATTCACTGCTCACAGTCTTCAAATTTGTAATATATTTTTATTTGAGGTTCTTTATAATTTAGTTTTACTTTGAACGAAATCTAATATGCAAAATAAGATTACTTTATCATTACATTTACTTACATTTCAAATTATGAAAAAAATTAGATCAATTCAGGAGAAAATGACATGAACTATTTGTGGCGGATGTTTATGCATGTTTTCTGTTGAATATCATCAGAGTAAATCAGTCGACACAGTAGCCTCGCTTTCGGCTCTATATAATCAACACAAATTACTGTGCATGTTAAATGCGTGATGACCAAGGAAGATTGAACATAGTTCAACTCCCAAAAATCAAGAGAATCTGTTATCACTGGATTATATGTGATCAAAATAACACATTAAATTTTTATTTTATTTAAGACAAGATTTTTAAATAAGATTTTTTATATTTCAGTATGTTTCAAATCTCAGTAATTTTATTTTTTCTATCTGGAAAATGTGTCAAACAACCTAAGATACAAAACATGGCTTGTTATTCTTTTAAAATTGCACAGCAGAGCAAGGAAAATTTATTAAATGAAGCACACTCTTGACTCCATAAAATCAATGCATCCTGATTAGTGATGGGAAATCAGAAAAAAATCAAAATCGATTATCGGTAATAATCGGCTGTGCATAATCGATTAATAATCGATTATAATCGAAATTTTAAACTTTTATGAAATTAATACAGAAGTTAAAACTTATTCAGATTTCTGTCAGACTTTTAACAAAAAAATCATTTACTTACATAAAATATTCAAAAATATTAATAGAAAATTCTTTTTTAAAAAGTGGAAAATAATATTTTGTTTACTTTAAACAAATCATATTGGACTATTAAAAACAGTGTGGGATTTTTTTTTATAAAGTCCATGCAATGGATATTTTACTGATATTAGTCCCACCTTTCATTTTAATACATGTATTTATTTCTTAAAATTAGTTTTAATTAGTTAAAATTGCAAGTTTTAAAAGTAGTTATCAAGAAGTAAGATTTGTATTTCTGATTATAATTACATTTAAAGATTGACTAGACTAATTATGTTTTCCTTTGTATAGTAAAACCTTGCAATTTCACAGTTTCCTGGTTTTAGTCTGACCCCACATTTAATCATGGCGGTAAAAGTGTCAACAAAACACAGAAGCCTCCATGTTTTCAACATTCATCACTAATTTTATGCTCTTTGCACCTGGATTTGGTAGTAAAATTAAAGTATGACAATTTTATTTTTTGTTAGCGATGTCGGCGACATTTATTTTATAATCGATTAGTAGCATCGAAGAGCTTCTAACGACCGACAATCGATTGTCGACGACAATCGTTCCATCACTAATCCTGATACAGTGAAATTTGTCAAGTCAAAACACCACTGGTTGCAAAAAGAAATTAACCTGATTAGACCAAATTTTAAACAAATGAATGTATTGAAAGGGACTGAAAATTTAC
This sequence comes from Saccostrea glomerata, assembly GCA_003671525.1. Classification (NCBI taxonomy): domain Eukaryota; kingdom Metazoa; phylum Mollusca; class Bivalvia; order Ostreida; family Ostreidae; genus Saccostrea; species Saccostrea glomerata. Next base: position 2,027,320 of record PRKT01000027.1, read on the forward strand.
ATCATACTAGGCAAGACTTCATAATAATCAAAATCTGGATAAGACAAGTTCCACTGTACTTCTCTATGACAACAATTCCTTAACAGAGTTGTGCCTTACCTTCATGACATCCATTAATTTCTTGTCCTGAATCTCAGGGAACTTGATTTCATACTCCGGGTTGATGATGGCGTGGAGCTTAGCGATCTGCCGGACCACTTTCTGGAAAGGGGTGTGTCCGTACACCATACAGTAGAGAATACAACCCAGGGACCAGACGTCTGATTTAACGTTGATCTGTAAATTAAAACACAGTTCAAACAATAAGTACCATGGTCATATAGATATTTTTCAGTGTAACATCAATTATTTTTGGACAATACTATCAACAATGAAGTTTTATCTCTTCCTCTCTCTGTAAGACAGAAACAGTAAAGAGATTTATGCCGTACCTTGAAGACTGGCTTGTGTGAGTCATCGTCCGTGTACCCACAATGCTCTCTGATGCTCTCAGGAGACATGTAGTTGAGGGTCCCCACCTGGGTGTCTGTGATGATACTGGTCTTGTCCTGCTGGATGGCCTTAGATATCCCAAAGTCAATCAGCTTCAGGTTACCGTGGCGGAGGAGAAAATTAGAGGGCTTTAGATCAGAGTGGATAATTCCTACAAAATAAAACACAAAGCCTTAACGTAATGAACAGAATAATGACAAGGAAATAGGTGTGTTTTTTCTTAAAGACTTTGAATCCAAAACAAAAACATAATGTATACACAAAGGTTTTCTTTATTCTCGTACATAGATAGACAGAAACAAATGAGCCTTCTTTTCTCTGAAACCATCAAAAAAGGTATACTTTGAACTCTTTTATTTATTTTTTCCGTTTAGCAATGGATGATTAAAGTTCCTAGTTCACTTAGGGTTCTATTATCATACAGTAATTCTCTGGCAATAACATGTTTTAATGGTACAAGATATCATACAAAGTATTGCTTATGTGTCTGTCATGCTGAATAAGACTGTGTTTAACAAAGGATGATAAAAATTTCTTCCTATCTTATCAGCTCATCTTATAAGGACTAGGAGATACCCTTTATATACATGTAGAATTTGCCATGCTTGCATTATTAGCGAGCGCAGCGAGCTCAATAGACTAACGTGTAGGAACAGAGGAAATTCGGATTGAAATCTGTACATACGTCAGCCAAATTTCTCTGTGCAACATTCCCAGAATTCCTGCACTACCCAATGTCCTTTGCGCGAATATTGCCGAATAAATAAATAAATAATAACGTAAAGCATATATCAGACTTTCAGTTTGTAGAAATCTTTCAAAGAAACAAGAAATAACTCTGCAATGTTTTTCGACAAAAATTGCACTATAGTTTTATAGTTTCAAACAGACGCTCGGCTGTCTCCGTAAGCTCCGGCGAGCTTTGTGACGTCGTATGACGTCACAGCTAGTCGAGATGTTTCGTGCGGCTTGACGTTCGAAGTGGCTGATCTCAAGTGTTTTTGATGGTAGAACTGCGCTCGCCCCAACGGTCACACCGTAAAACATATTATGGTATATTAAGATGTTTTTCCTCACTGTCTGTACAAGGTACCTTTTTATTAATTACATCTTGGACTTCCAGCATTATTTCCCAGCATCCATTTGATGAAACCTTTCTCACCTTCTTTATGAAGAGCTCCTACTGCCTGCAGCATGGAGTGCCAGTAGAACTTGATGTACAGAGGTGACAAGTGCCCCTCCTGTTTAATGGTGTCCTTCAGATATTTATCAAAATCCAGCTCCCCACACTCCATCAAGATGTACAGTAGATTCTCAGACTCTTTATATTCACTGTCAATACAAAGTAAATGTCAGCTATACTTCAAAACTGAATATGTTTCAGTAGCTGATATTTGAAATTTTTAACTATACTCGATATTTCAAACATGTATCCAATGCCCTTATCATATGCCTGATTTAGTGATAAATTTCAGCTAATAAATAAAAAAAACAATATTTTTTATAAGCTTGAGATCTTACAAGTCGTGGAGAGTGATGACTTTTGGGCAGTACTGTAGTCGTTTGAGGAGCTGGATCTCATTCTTGTAGCCCTCGATGATCTGTTTGTTCTGGTCCTCCAGTCGGACGACCTTGAGGGCAAGGATCTGGGGATTCTGTCCGGAGTGGTCGATCACCGTGTACACCTGTAAACCATTGTACAGTTAATCTAACATTAATATCCAGGGAATTACCTATTTCTAAACTGTACTAATATCACAACCCTTCTTCTGGAGCCATTCTTTCTATAAAACATATGATTTTTATCTTGTCAATGTAGAGACCACCATATTCATGTTAAGGCACACTTTAAGAAAAACACTTGTTATCATGAAAAAAAATACTTCCAGTCCTTATGAATTATGATTTTTCACTATTCAATGTAAAAGCTTGAGTCATTGTATAAATCCTTGACTGTCTTTACTCTTTTTTTTATTTGAAAGAACAAGGTTCAAGTTTGCCTTATTTGGCCCTGGAAATTTCTGAAAAAACTCAAACTACATAGTATTAGTTAACAATGCATTGAATATCACTTAGATCTTTGGTGACTGTGTATCTATACACTGACGTAATTCTTCTGGCTAGTTAATGCATTATGACATCAGGAAATGCATCAATTTCCTCATGTTCTGAAAAAGTCTACAAAAACAGCCAATTTTTAAAGCTACTTTTCAATATTTAGTATAGAGCGCAACCTCTCATCTAATACATGCATCTAGTAAATGAAAGAACTGTTTTTGAGGATTAGGAGACATGTTTTATTTTTTTAGATCACTGACAGAGTACTCAAATATACCTATTTACCTTAATATTCAAGAACATTGCAATTTCATAGAGCCAGTTCTCCAAGACCTGGACTTTGAGGAGAAAATGTTTCATAGGAAATGAAAGCACTAAGTCTCTTTTTTTTATTTTAATGCTTCAAATGGAGCATCAAGTGATAATCAATCAATTGGTATTTCTACAGCGCCATTTTATGCATAAAGTGAACCAAACTCTTTGAATCATTTAATGACAAGTAATCATAGATTGATAGTTACCACAAGAATACATTGCTTTAATATTACTCTACTTGCTTTTAATTTGGAGAGTAAATGATTTAGGGTGTTTATTACATAATTATAGGATATTTTGCATGAAAAAAGGGGCACAGATCTTGCACAGTGTTCAATTCAGTCAAAGCATCTGCAGACTATGACTTCACCGTAGCAAACAAAGGCAATCTTTCAAAACATATACCATACCTAAAATTAAGGTTACCCAAGTTATGAATGCTACAACATAGTTACCTTGCTGGATCCACCGTGACCCACGCACTGTAGAACCTGGTACAGCTTCCCATTGACATACATAGTCTCCATAGTAGGTACCTTAATCCAATGTAGAAAAAAGCAATTGTAAAACCATCCCAACATAATGAAAAACAATTTCTAAATCAGTGTTATGTTGAATAATGCAAAATCACTGCAACATCTTATTTGTTGAATACAGTGACATTTTTACTGAAACAAAATCTATAGAAATAGGATGAATATTTCATAACATTCAAATACATTTTCAGGACTTAATTATTATTGAAAGATAACTTCCATTTACCAAATTCAAATACAGTAATATTTGCTATCTGTTTTAATCAGAATTTCAAAATGTGTCTTAAGCAGCAAATCAAACCTTTGGTGAAGTCTTTTTGACAGTTTCTTGTGCAACTGGATTATTCCTGAAAAAATGAGGGGAATTACACATTTATTTTGAATGAATTGAAATTTGAATGATTTACACATTACACCTTGCAATCCAAGAATACAATACACTTCTGATTTATTTTTCTCACTCTTTTCCTTATTAAAACATTTTATTGACTAATGTCACCTACGGGGAACTTGTACATAATAAACAAGTTACACTGTTCTTGCTACTCACCTAAGACTCTCATTCTCAGTCTGGGAAGGCTTCACTTCTGTAAGTTTTTTGGGTGGTTCCACAGTGGGTGACTTTTGTTTTGGAGGGATCACATTTTTAGGTGGCTCTGTCACTAACAATTTTACAGGTGGTGACACAGACTTCAGTGGGGGAACAGTCAGGGGCGGCCCCTTTTCCTCCAAGGGTTTTACCACCGGATCCACTTCCATCTGAGGTCTTGCATCATTCTGAATAGGTTTGAGTGGCTCCCTATGTGGTACCTCCTTGAGGGGGGAGACATCCTTTCTGTGGGGTGTGGTGTAAGAGTTTGTCATGGTCATGTAACCAGAAGTGTGGGCCTGGGACCCCATCAGACCTGGAAAAAGATACATTCTGATTAGTAAACACAATACATATTGAGTTTGGTAAAACTATCTAAATGTGACCTGTGTCATTGAAAGACTGTCAATCCAGTGGGTTAAACTAAAGAAAGCATGGGGTAAAACTATGTGAGCTGTACCAGTGAGGGAGTGTCCGTCGAGCGGGGTAAAACTAGGAAACCCGTTCTCTGCGTCTTCATCCTCCTCTTTCTCCGACAACTCACTGAACGGAAGATTGAGCTTCTTCACTCGCTGGGGCAGAAGGCACGTCTTGGGCCTGGAGGACAAAGTATTTTACGATAATTAAATCCTAGTACCTTTGGTCTTTTTGTGATATTTCTAAATATGTAACAAATGCTTAAAGATCTGAAACTGATAAAGCCAAAGAATGTTTCCACTTAAGCATAGTGCCGTGGCCCCTTTTTTGGACCCCTCTAACTTTATCTAATTAACTCAAATCTTAATAATTTTACACCTAACTCATACTTTGTTATCTTTGTGGTATATTACTCGCAAAATTTCACACTGAAAACGGCGCCTTAGTTTTATAGAAGGTAATTAAAAAAGCCATATACTGGGTGTTAATTCCGGAATGCTGCGCATGTCCGAGTTGGGTTTTAATTGTGTCACATTAATATTCGGAGTAGGCGGGGCATTTCATCGATCGATTGAAAACATGTAATATTTAGCCAGTTATAATGGCTTCTGGAATTTAATACAAAATGAAAACTATATACAGAAAAATAAACACAAAGAATTTTTCAAAGATTATGCCAGATTTTTTTTTTTTAGGAAAAATGGTACTGGGGAGGATCTTTGAGATGTATATGACCCTTATAAATCCAGATCCCCCAACTTGTTGTGGTCGTTTCTAGGTTGAAAGTTAACACTTAAATAAACTGAGCCTACTTGTACAGTGTATATGAAAACGGGGAAAAATCATATTTAAATTTTTTTTATATTCTAAAAGATAAGTGCCGTAAGGAAATTTTAAATCTCTCTCTCTCTCCCTCTCTATGTACTTTTTAAAGTACAGTAAATACTTCTTACAAATAATGGTGTACGGAATATTTTTTTTGCGATGCTGCATGTGGTGATATTTTATCACTAAAACAATTTTATTAATTGTATGTGCAATTGTTTTTTTTTCTTGTTTTTTTTTTTTTTTGGGGGGGGGGGGTGTACCAGTAAGAATTTCATGCCAGTGTTAAGCAATCACTGTATTCCTATCCCGTGTCCTTATATTTTTACAGTCAAAAAACACTTTGAAGAATGATGCTTCTTCGAAGATGGGAGCTAAATCTTTGAAACTCGTTGAGCCTCCAAACCTGCCCCCCTAAATCCAAGGACTTAAAATAAAAGATCGTTACATTTTGTTCAATTGAATATTCCATCACCCTATTTTAACACTTGACAAAAATAGAAAAGAAATACCGATAATTCTATGTTGATTAAATGAAAATGTACATGTACATGTAACGGTCTAAGTTGGACGCCTTTCGACGGAATGTTAATCGGATCTACAACCACGTGGTTTATTGATTTTTTTTTGTATTCACAAAGTTACCTGAGTCTACAAATCACGTGGTGAATTGGAATATTGAACAGGTCACAATGAGGTCAATGACATGTAAATACCCGTAAACAGTGAAGAAATCTGTCGGCGTTTTGTACCGTTTTTCAAAAAGTTTACCCCGAGTGCAGGCTTGCCCAAAATTCTCCCTTAAATATGTTGAATTTCCAACAGTTCTACACCTTCTGTCCTTTTGAGAAATTTGGGCAAGCATGCGCTCACTATGTATTTCAGCTCTATAAACTGAAATAACTTTGAATAACAATGGAGATTCGTGATTTGCATTGACCCCTCTAACAAAACACAGCCTCGTTCTTTAATTTTACTCACTTTTAATTTCTGTAATTTTGCAAAGTAGCGATTAAGACCTAGAAGAATTGTTTTATTAACTTCATAAGGCTAGTTTCTATACTTTATTTTTGCGCAATTGACCGGGGGCCACTTTTTGTACACTAAGTGCAATCATTCTTTTCAAAAATATGTAGCAAATGCTAACAGTGGAAAATTAATATTGCCAACTTTTATTTTTGAAATTCAACTTTCTCATTTTGAGAATAACAATATATAAAGAAAAATAACAAACTAATTAAGGCTCTGCACTTGATACAAACTAATTAAGCCTCTGCACTTGAATGTAACACTGACAATAAAGCTTTACTTTAACATGGCTTTGGAGGAGGATGCTCCACGTAATTCTGGGGTGCTGTGAGCTTTCCGCATGGCTGGCTTGGCTGACATGGAGAGCTTGGAGGGGTAGGGGTGGGAGGTCAGTCTATGACTGAGGGGGGCTGTATCCATCTCCAGGTCATGGTCCATCGGAATAGAGTCAGGCTTCCTGTTAATATTATGTCAAAGGTATCTCAGTTCAGTTGGGGGGGGGGGGGGGGGGTCAAATAGACAGTGTAGTGGTGTACTATTAGAACAGTCCTTAAAGGGTACAAAAAGTTGAAAATTAGAAAATTGATTGGATAAGACAAAGTGAACCATTTTTACTGCACTACATATATATCAGAACTTTTCTGAAAGCAACATATTAGAAGAAATTAGTCAATTTGAACATGTATATTGCAAAAAATAGTTGAATGGGATTGAGAGTATGGCTAATGGATACTAGGGTATCTGCATTATTTCTACTTTCAACTTAAGTTGGAAAAACCTCACAACATATGAAGGTACATGTATATCAAAATAAAGAAGCGTTTACCACTCACTTGAAGTTGTGGGGTTGGCAGACAGGTGTCTCTGTCTCTGACCGGGAGACAGCAGGTGTGGAGAGGGAGGGGTCAGCCTTACCCCCCACATGACTGGGTCTGAACACACCCCCGGTCAGGTTGGAGCTGGTTAGTCCCCCCGTGAGACTACTGCTGGTCAGGTTACCTGTCAGGTTACGTAGGTCCCCCGTTGACTCCGTACTGCTGGTGCTGCTCTTGTTACCAGACACTGGACAAATTACACACAAACAAAATTATAAATACAGGTAAACTTTGTTATCTCGAAATCGATGGGATAATCGGAAAATTAAATATAAACTCCATGTACATGTACTGATGCCCTTTTTCGCAGTAAGTTGGTATAGGTTTTGTTACAGTAATTAATACCACCCAACCCAGGGTCAATCAAGACAAGGCAAGGAAAAATTTCCTCTTAGTCCTTGACTGATAGAGGGTCATTACACTTCCAAAGGACATAAACAATATATGTATCAAGTACAGTTGTAAATTTCTTATGTTTTTTATTTTTAAATTGACAACTACTGACATGAAAGAGGCAGACAGTTAAGGCATCATACATGTATGTGCAATGGACATATTTATTCCTACATTTCTCAAACAAACTTTGTAAAGATTGCTTTATGTCAAAGAGATGTAATAAATTATTTTTTAAAGATATATTTCATATCTATATAAGAAAGTCTTGATTTTTTTCTAATGTTTTGTAATGTAAATGTGCTTTTCATTTATATATAAAACTTATTCTAATCTACGGCTAGATTCATGTTTGAATATTGTTCTAAACAGTGTTTTCCCCAGAAAATTTTTGATGCATGGGGGAGTTTTGCTGAATTGACGGCACGCATTGTGTCTCTGTTGAGTTAATTGTACTCGGCCTGGGGAAAACACTGTCTAAAATTCTGCATACCTGTAGCACACTCAGCCAGGATACTTGAGGTCTGTAAGTTTGTTTGACCTGTGTCCAGTCTCTGGAAAGCTTCCGTCAAAAGGTGATCAGGTTCCGCTTCAAACTGCCGCGCCTTTTCCAGAATCTTACGGCTCTTACCCACATTTCCTGGAGCAACATAAATTACATTATACCCAAACCTTGTCCTCTTTGAATACAATGCAACATGGACATGTATTAGTAGAACCAAAGCATTAAATTATTCTTAATTTATCAGCAGTTCAATGCCAGTCCTTGAGGTTTACTTACTTTCATTATTTATGAACAGATAGCTTGTACAGACCTTTAGAAGTTTAGAATAAAATTAGATGACGATGTCAGACCTTAAGATATATGGAACATACCTTTAGATAATTCGTACTCTGCGTGAGCTATATGTACGATAGCTAACTTCCGCACAACTCTCCTGGCACAGTTAAAAAGATCATCAGCTTCATCTGGCTGGAACTTGCTAAATAAAAAAGAACAACACAAATTATACACTCTATCTACATATACAATGTACTCACTTCAGATGAACTTCTGTATCTTGCAAAATCATATGCCAAACACAGAGGCTATATATCAAAAAGAGACTATGGCCCCCACTCGTCGTCTAATATAAACTTGACTCTATACTCTATCTTGAAATTATCAGATTGTCATTTAATCCTGAACCCATAAAGGTCCAAAATATTGCATTTTGAGTGTTTTAAATTTTTTGTGTGTGTGGAATTTTTGACAATATCATGTCTCTTAACCCAGTATAATCAGTTCTGGGAACGTTACCTTTTCATTTGACTGTAAAGAGTTGCTATACAGTATAATCAGTTCTAGAAATGTTACCTTTTCATTTGACTGTAAAGAGTTGCTTTACAGTATAATCAGTTCTAGGAACGTTACCTTTTCATTTGACTGTAAAGAGTTGCTATACAGTATAATCAGTTCTAGGAACGTTACCTTTTCATTTGTGCAAACTCCACAAAGAGAGCGCCATAGAATATATTTCCTTTATTTTCATCCCTTGGAATTTTCTAAAATAGTGAAATAAAAAAGAATGAGTGGTTTAATTACTATAAATTACTTATATATTTGTTAAAAATTATAATTCATGTTACCACATGTTTAGAATTATATTCTTTTGGAAAGTTTAGCATGATAAAGAACCCTTAAAAATAAAAATGAATTAACCTGATCCCATGAACCAAAATTTTAATACCTCCTGGTATAATTAACTTTGGCACAACAATACCAGAAAATATAGAAAACCTTCAATAAATTCAACATATTTTTGGATATAACAGTCTTAGACCAATAAAACTAAATCATATAGATTTTTGACAGGTAAGTAATAATTTACTTACATCAAATGCTGTCTCATACAAATCTGACAAGTAATTATGATGTTTGAACTCGTCAGAAGAATGGGCCTTTGTTGTCATATACCGCATGAAATCCAGCCAGTCTTTAGGCTTGTTACCTCGACTTTGTATCAAGTCAATCCATTCCTTGGGATCTGTGTAAAGAACAAATTACGTTTTCTATCAATTTTGATCATCAGCTGATTTTTCAATCTTCCAAGTTAACATGGATGTCACCATATTTGTGTTCATTTGTAGTAATTTGGACTCACAATCAGGGATTTTCCACTCACTTTTGGGAATGGGGCCTGGGCCCTTGGAAATGGGAATTTTACGACATTTTATTACTTATTGGGAAATTTTATTGTATGGTGTTTTTCAAGAAATAAATACTTAAGATGAATAAAAATCGATCTTTTACTTAGTTATTCAGAATTATGAATCAGAGAATTGATCATTGTAATAAAGTTTTACCATCGATTCTTCAAAATTTTGTTAATGTCATTCAAATTTCCAAACCTAAATATGTTTGTGAATTATGTTCAGGTTACCTTCTTGAGTTCTCATTCTTTAAAAAATTGAACATAGGCAGTTCATTTTTGGGCAAAAAGGGAGGGTTTTTGCAATTGGGAATGGGGCCTATATTCGGCCCTACACGGGGTAGTGGAAAATCCCTGACAATGCATCACTTGTTAAAGCTACGTTCTTGCGAGAATAGCAGCAAAGTTCAACTAAAAGTAAACATGCCCTGATTTAATGGATAAATATTGAAGATAAATAGTAAACGAAACGTTCTTCATTTACTTTTAAAACTGTTCAGGCTTCTTTTTGGAAATTTTGTAACTTTCATACGACGTCATGTGACGTCAGAGTCTAGATGCACCAAATGTAACGTGCAGTTTGACTAGCACGATCTATATTATAACAAAATACAGTGTAAATATCTGCACTCTCCATAATGGTCGCATCGTCAACATATTAAGCTCCTTCCAATGACAAAGAATTTGTGTATAATTTCCTAACAACAAATTTTAGCTAGGTTGCTATTCTATGTGATCAAGGCTCAAAGAAGGAACTAGCTGCGCAATAATGTAGCCCTCTCTGAATTTTTCATGCAATTTTTTGGGGAAAAAAGGGAGAGGGCTATAGCATTGCAGCTAATAAGGAACAAATCTACATTGGTTGTTAGAACACTCTAACTTAATGTTACAGCCATTGTAAAAAATTAAGTCTTAACCGGGACTCAAACCCAGAGCCTTTGGCACACTATTCCAGTGCTCTAACTACTGATCTACAGACATATGCCATAAGTCACCGGCAAAAATTCAATATGGCGTCGAATAAAAAAATTACTGTTGAATAAAAGTATTGGTTACCTTCAAATGGTGTTGTTGTCTGTTACATTTTTAGTACATGTATTTTGGAATTCCCCCACATTCTTTGTTACGTAATTTCCGGAAGCTAGACTGTCGTCTGCAGTATTTTTAATAGATTGTTTACAGTTTCAAAAATGGCAGTAAAAAAGGAAAGAATTGAACTCTGATATGAAAAATATTATTGTGTCAATGAGGAATGAGGGATATACATTACAGCATATTGCCGATACACTCAACTTACGTCGTGGAACAGTTTCCGATGTTATAGTAAGATTTAACAAGCAAATTCAAAGAATTGTGGTCCCCCGCTTTCGGTGTCTTTGTGGGTGGGATGTCATTTTTATGACATACTGTGTCAAATCTTGTCAAAGGTAATGCACATGTCAGATATGAAAGCCCTATCTCTTCTCAATCAAAAGTTATAAGGAAGTGAACCTGATGACCCCATATGACAAAATAGATTATATATATATTGGTAGTTTCTTAAGAAAATTCTTGCCACAAGTATAACATACTTGAAGTATGAAAGCCCTTGCCCGAACCGTTCAAAAGTTATGGCCAAGGTTAAAGTTTTTTTAAAAAGTAGGTCAAACTCCAAGGTCAAGGTCAAAGGGTCAAAGTACTTGGTATCCAATGAAAGGTCTTCTCACAATGATTACATATGTGAAGTATGAAAGCCCTAGCCCTTACCATTCAAAAGTTATGGCCAAGGTTAAAGTTTTTTAATAAGTACGGAAATCTCCAAGGTCAAGGTCAAAAGGTCAAAGTTGTTGGTATCCAATGAGAGGTCTTGCAACAAAGAATACATAAGTGAAATATGAAAGCCCTAGTATCTACCATTCAAAAGTTATGGCCAAAGTAAAAGTTTGGAATTTTTGTGTAAAAGTAGGTCAAACTCCAAGGTCAAGGTCAAAAGGTCAAATTTGGTGGTACCCAAAGAAAGGTCTTATCACAAGGAATACACGTATGAAATACGAAAATCATATCTCCACTAAATCAAAAGTTATGGGCAAGGTTAAAGTTTTTGTAACGGACGGACAGACTGACGGACAGACAAATGAGATTTAATGTCCCCTCGCTTTCGCGAAAGCGGGGGACAAAAAGATAGGCAGTACGGAAAACAAACGTCGAAGCGGGCGATCACGTCTTGATCCCAGGGGTGAAAGAAGTTTAGTGAGGCTGGTTCGGACAAACCGTAAAATTCCTTTGGGTGATGTAACCAACAGATTCAATAAACACAGACCCAGACAAGTGTCCCAACGAACAGCTCAGCGGTATTTGTGTCAATATATGGCCAGTTATAGCACGACACTTTCCTAATGGAAATTTCTTATTTCAAGATGACAATGCCCCTATACATAGAGCCAGGGATGTTGAAAATTATAAGGCTAGGAATAATATTAACTCTATCAGCTGGCCAGCACAGTCTCCAGATTTGAATATAATCGAAAATGTGTGGTTGAAACTTAAAAGATGATTGCAATGTCGCGCTGAAAACATTCGGACTGCTGCCGAACTTTCACATGCGATAACACAGGAGTGGCAAGCATTGACGGTTGAATATATACAAGGCCTCTACAGATCTTTACCAAGGTGTATGAGAAAAGTAATTAGGGTGAAAGGAGAAATGACAAAATACTCAACACAGGTATGTCATTTCATTATGTTTATTTTTCCATTTAATCCATCCCCGTAACACAATGTAAACAAACACCGTGACACCATTTTTGCTGGTGACTTATGGCACGTGTCTGTATATATTGAGACCAGAATATATTAAACGAACCCATTTCATTAACACATACCAGTGAACCTGTTAACATTAACCAACTTGTTGACGAGTTTAATAACACGGCATAACAACAACCCACAGTTTACATACGCTATGTGTAACATTTACATACCTTTTATTTCCAATGTTCCAGTGTCTGAATTTCCAAGTCTATTGAGTTTATTCCGTAAACTCTGGATGTTTACTTTACTCATTCTAGACGAGAGAAGGAAAGAAGATAAAATAGACACATAAATGGTGTTGGTGATTATTCAATATAATTTACTCATAATACTGTGAATTCTGTCAAAAGTAACGATCAAAATAAAAACTGATAAACTTTCTAAAAGACCAAATCCATTTAATCAAATCAAGAATAGCTTACTTCTAATAAGTAGAAAAATAATTCATCAATATTTAAGTTCAATTTGTAGTTACAACAGCTGGGACCGCTGTCGTAACTACAAAGTTGAAGAATTGGCGATCATCAAATACTATCAAAAAGAGAGGGTGTAACACTTGGATATTGTTTTTTTTCAAAATCAAATTCAATATGAAATTTCTGTGGCAAATCCCGCAGACCTACGTTATTTTCTACCACGATCGTCAACAGTGCTACATCGGTGGCCATTCATTTGTTTTTGAGTTTGCCGGCTTTCTAAGAAAGAACGCGTTTGATTGGACAAGAAGAAAGATACTAATATCGTTTTTAAAAAATAATAATGATCGACATTATTATTTCCGGATATTCATTCTTCATTTATTTTTGCCAAAAATGTCCACATTTTACTGTTATTTATACTTTTATACCTATCCAACATATACAGACTTAATATTTTTTTTGCCAAACTTTAATTCTTTATTCCAATTGAAATATCTTAAGGTTGAAATTGACAAGTTCTACTGTCAGCTATAGATGATTTTAAAAAATACAAAGTTGACTACTCACTTTTCTCAATAAAAAATAATAATGGCAAACTCCCCAAATATTGAAAACCTATTTTGTGTGTGCGTATGTGTGCGTGGGGGTGGGGTGGGGTCGGTAGTGGTTGTCCTGCTGTACAATCGAACAATTTCTAAAACTGGGCAAATTATTGACAAACAAATTGATGAAACAAAAATATCAGCAGATTCGTCAAAGCAACCATTTCGCTAGTTCTATGGTCGATACAATGACCTTGTCGGCAAATATTCAATATATCACGAAATCAAATTAATGCGGATGAACGTTGTTAATAGGTAATTATTTTCACACTGAATTTTCTTCGGATTTTCCCGTTATTTTCGATTATGACAATGTGCACACGGCGGGTGTAGCCGGTCAGCAGGAGATGCTTAATCTTCCATGGCACCTAATCCCAATTTAACTCTGAACATTACGACATATAACTCCGGACAAGACATAGTCCAGACTTTTTTTTACTACCAATTCTCATTGTGATGTCAAAATATCTTTATATAACTTGGAAGGATTTCTTAACAGTATCCCAGGGACTTATGTTGACCTTACAAACATCTCATCTTCTAGAGATATGGAGTCTTTTAAAAACTCAGAATCCCATGGGAGAACGGTGGGATTTTCAATCCCACCAACTATCCAACTATCTCACCATTCTCTCATTGGAGAAAAAATGTCAGATAGGATATTTTCTCCCACTGGGATTTTTTCTCCCACAAAACTGTTCAAATGGGATAAATCCCACGGATACTGACAATCAAACAATTTCTCCCATACGTTGTGAAACATGAAATATATATATTCCATACAGTATGACAATGACACATTTCTCATCATAATTATTTATATATAAATAATTTATATATATAGAAAATACCAACTATAACAATGCATTGCAGAAAATAATTTATTGTCAATATCAGTGGGATTTATCCAATTTGAACAAATTCATGAGAGAAAAAATCCCCGACTCGGAGAAAATATCCCATCTGACATTTTTTCTCCCATGGGAGAATGGTCGGATAGTTGGTGGGATTGAAAATCCCACCATTCTCCCATGGGAATCTGAGTTTTAGGGCTTCATATCTTTAGAAGTGGAAATGCTTGTGAGTTCAACATGAGACCCTGAAATACTGCTAAGAAATCCCACCAAGTGATATAAAAATATTCTGAACATCATAATTAGAAATGGTAGTAAAAAGTCTGGACTATGTCTTGTCCAGAGTTAAATGTCGTACTGTTTCTGATGTTTTAGAGGTCAGTGTTTGCTCTGCTCCTGCTTTGTATTGTTTTAATGGAGTATCGAGCTTGAACATTGATTATTTTCTCTACATTTCATAAGAGAGAAATCCAAAAGCAAAAGAGACCAATGCGAGATACGCAATGAGGCCTTCCTAACTCTGAAAAGGATATCATTGCTGGGGAGATCTAAAGAGAACGATAGAAAATAGTTCTATTTTATTTTAAGTCCGTTTGAATTATATTAACCCTTTTCTTCTTTTAGAAATTACTGTTGGTAGAGTTAAAAATTTGAAAAACCCATAAGACTCTACAGACTTAAGAGAGATATTGAATGGACAATGTTTCTGCGCCATTGAGTCACATCTATCGAAATTTTATTTTCATGGTCGTCCATAAAAACTCGATAGATGTGATTCAATGGTGCAACATTCTATCAATATTTACCACATATTTGATAAGAGGACTTAACACCGGAGAACTGTGGATGTCCCCGTTTAATAACCTTTTTTATTTACAAAAGAATTACTTTTTATTTTTTCACGCAATCAATAGTCTTAACCGAGGAAATCTGTTCTTACGATCTTCCCTGGTATTAAGGACAGATGATAAAACTTTTGTCAAAAAATTGAAAATAACAACTTAACTTAAAACTTCAATAAACAATCCTTCTTCAAAACATTCTTATTGTACATACTAGTACTCTAGGTGGATGAAAAAAGATGCTCGAGTCTCTGATTGACAATATCTTTGTGGTTTTCGGAGACCAGGTCTTCCAACAATCTATTGGAATTCCCGTTTGCACAGTTATTATCTGACCTATTTTTGTATTCAAAATTTTTTATATAAGAGAAGAAGAAAGCATTTTCAAATATAAATTTGTCGACGACGTATTATCAATTAACAATGGTTAGGCTACTTTCATTCATATGTCGACACGATCTATCCCAGAGAGCTTGAAATAAAAGATAACATAGACTCTGGAAGTGTTACTAGATATATATACTTGCAATATAACAACATTTAGGGAAAACGCAAAGACTTTAATTTTCTACCGTCAATTCCCCTCATATATGCAGTAATATACCCTTTTCACTTGCATATAGGGTTTCTATCTCTCTAAAACGAGGTAAATTACTGACAAATAAATTGTGTAAAGAATATTAACAGTTTATAGATATTTGTCATATTAATGGTTAGACAATGAATTACACACTGATTTTATATATCCCGACAAGGAGCACACAGTGGTTGTGATCTGTTGGCAGGAGAACCTCACTCTTCCATGGCACCTGATCCCACCCATGGTGTTTTAGAGGTCCGTGTTTTCTCTGCTCCTGATTTATATATTGTTTAAATGTACATTTGAGCTTGAATCCATTCCTATGTCGATACGATATATCCTAGTGAGCCTGAGATAAAAGATACCACAGAGTCTGACACATTTGTTTTATACTTGGATATTTTACTTGAAAAAGAGGTTAATGGTAATCTAACAACCAAGCTCTATGATAAACGCAATGACTTTAACTTTTCTATCGTCAACTTCCCTTACTTATGCAGCAATATACAATATCTTCATCACCTGCATACGGAGTTTTTATATTTAAGTCAGTTGATTCGATACGCAAGGGTATACTCTCCGTATGAACCATTTCTAAAAGGAGGTAAATTATTGACAAACAAGCTGATGAAACAAGAATTTCAGCAGTCTCGTTTAAAGTTATCATTTTGTAAGTTCTATGACCTTGTCAGCAAATACAATTTATCATTGAGTCAAATGCTAAATTACTGTTAGTCCATTATCTATACACTGAATTGACGACACATTTTTTCGTTATTTCCCGGTCATGACAAGGAGCACACGGCGGGTGTGAGCGGTCAGCAGGGGATGCTCACTCCTCCATGTCACCTGATCACACCTCTGATGTTTCGGAGGTCCATGTTTGCTCTGCTCCTATTTTGTATTGTCTTATTAACTTTTGTTCTTGAAAACTGTTCATTATCTCCATATGTTTCATCTACAGGCTTGGACGTAAAATTTACAAAAATGTATATACTCAGTATGTATTTTCAAATCACAAAAAATAATCTTAATATTGTCACCATAAAAGAAATAGAAAAAAATATTAAAATGAAATCTTAAAGTGTTGACTTATCAAAATGTTTCTAACGTACATAGGGAGATATTAATCAAAACAATGTTTTATCGTTTAATTTTATAGTTCACTATTTCAAGTTCTATCCGAAATAATTCGAAAACAACCGCAACACCCATCTTTTTTTCACTTTCACTAAGCTGCACCGTTACAGATGAGCCACTAGAGGCAACAAATTTCAGTAATCCATTCAAAGACACACAAACTTGAATCTTTCCAATACATAATAACTCTTCCAATTTCTTTCTTACGAGCCACGAACGTGATGCTGAAGTGAATGGTTGATCGTCATGTAAGGACCCGTTATGGAGTCCGTCTGCACTGATGCCTATCAGAATGTAGCATGGGATGGCTTGGACATTGGTAGGCTTCTCCTGTCGGATGAACAGGGTGACTTCCTCACCGCAATGAATCCGCCTGTTCAGACGACACACGGATTGAGAATTGACGTGTTTTAGACAGAGCAGACGTTTGTTTCCTCCGGTTGCCTGTACATTGCTTCTCATGACGTCATGAAACTTCATTGTATGATTTGCTGAGGAGTCTAAAACAATTTAAGTTTATATTCAGCAAAAAGTACATTAAAAAACTTAAGTGTCTCTAAATTAAGCTAAAGAAATTTTGAATAAGATTTCAAATAACTGAGAGTATATTAGGCTTCATAAAGTCTTTTTTTAACAACCAACTTTTTTTTGGTTCAAATTTTACTCACGCAGTTCAATCTTGACGTCTCCAAATCGTAGGTAAAACACAAGCCACACCCTTTTCCCTTGCTCAATGTATAACACATACCGTTGCTTGTCACAATAAATAACTAACTCGTCAATATCCCGAACCATCTTTACTAGGCTGGAAGACTCGAATGTTTTCACTACAATGGCAGTCTTAAACTCGGGACACGCAGAAAAAGAAGATAACTGTTCCCTTTGAATCATCGGATCACTTTCCACGACACCAATTGCAACCTCCCCACTTCCCGTGATTTCAAGATGCGCATGCTCTAAGTGCTCCATCGCTCTATTACTGAATGTCACCCCTTCCGATTCTATAAAATTCCATATTGCATGCCGACGATCGTTGGATAATATGATGTTTTTACCGCACGATATGAATCCTAAAGTTGAATTTGTCTTTTGTCCTAAAACATATGTTTGAAACATAAATGTGTATTAAATGAAATTACTAAAACCACATTTATTCATTAACCACTTGACTTACCCAGAGGATCTGCAGCCCACAATTCTTCGCGCCAGATCTCAGTCTGTTCTTGAACCAAGAGCCTAGATTTTATAAGCTTTTTCATCCAAGGACTGGTGAAAGTTTTGATAAGCTCCATGGTTTTCCCATTGTGCAACAGGAATTTGGAATTCTGCATTTCCTATAGCAATATTGAAGCATGTACATAAATGAAAATAAAAAGTACTTGTAGCATGATTATGACCCAGGAGTTTGGCAAACACCATCGCATCTTCAAAAATAAACGGTATGAGATGGCAGGTACATGTAAATGCTTTGGGGCGGAAATATACTCAACAAAAAAATAAACGCATATTCAGAATAGTATGAAAATCTAAGTTTTCAGTTTAAACCTTATTTTATTTAAGCGATTTTAGAGTGTGTTGTGCAATGTTGCAAATTGAAAAGTCAAGTTGATGTCATTTTCATCGCCCCCAAATTCAAGGGGCATAACAATATGTACTGTGCGACTTCTCAATGCTAGTGAGTTTCCAATGTACGGATATAGTGGAGGAATACCATCTCTTTTCAATGTCTTGCAAACAATTTATGCACCCTTATGCTGATTTTTTCATTCAGCAATTGCAGCAGCAGTTTTTACAGCAAGTTCTGAATCGCATGAGATGCTGAAGGGGGGGGGGGGGTGTCTGACGGTCCTGCCTGGTTGTGGTTACCTGCGGATGGCCAGATAATGGTCTTCTGACGTTAGTTTAACGGTTGCAAGGCCCATTGATTTATTCCAAATACAGTTGCAACTTCCTGTTGCGTAGCTCCGTTTCGTATCATCGTTAGCCTGGTTGTGTTAATGTTCATTTTTGTTTCGGCGTGACATTGCAGCATCAACACGGCAATCAAATCTTAAATATGGGTTTAATAGGAAGGTTAATAGTTTCTCTAAATCCAAAATATCAACGAAAATAGACATCCGATTTAGAAGAAATCATGAAAAACACCACTTTCATAAACATGTTTAATCAAGGGAGATAATTCAACATTTGGGTTTTTAAACCCCATGTTGTCCTTTAAATAGGTCACAGGTATCCAATGATATAAAAAATAGCTGTTCCAAGTACATTTTAAAAATTTCTTTGACGAGTAAAACAATATGCGTTTCTTTTTTCTGTTGAGTATAGTTTAAAAGCAATACAGTAAAACTCGCTTAGTACGAACATGGATATTGCGAATTCACGGATATAGCGAAGTTATCTTGGATCCCCAATTTAATAAATTAAATGAATCCTTATACGGATAAAACGAATTACGGATATAACGAAGTAATTTCACAGGTCCCAGTGACTTCGTTATAAACGAGTTTTACTGTACAGCTAAGAAAGCAATACCTTAAGAGCAGGGTTAGAAAGTCCAAATGTTGAACAGACTACTTCTAAACCAAAGTCAAGCATTGGTAAAAGTTCCCCTTGACGTCTGTCGCTCAGCAGTCCCTGTGTATGTTCCAAGTCCTGAAAAAATACCGGGTGTAGTATTACTTATATTTGACAATCATCCAATTTATAGTAGTATTTTCTTTTAATTACTTGTAGGGAGTGTAAAAATTGTTTTAGTATGTAGCATTACCTTTAAAAATGACATGTCTCTATGGTTACCGTGACGTATTGTGGTATTAACTACCATGGCTGAATATAGATGAAGAGGCTCATCCTTTAGAACCCGGATGTTCTCAACTGTTTGCTTGAAAAATTGATCAGAAATTTCTTTGGCAATTTTTGTTATTGAGGGATTAGCTCTATTCCAGATCAAAGTGAACTCATCTTCTGTAAAACTCATTGAGGAACCTTTTGCGACTATCTCATTTCTCAGTCTCCGTAGCTCAGAGATCGCCTCAATGACGTCATCATCAAAGTGGAAACATTCCAAATTAAGCAGAAGCATAGACGTTACAATGATATCCAGACTTCTGGCGGTTATACCATTTATGACTTCATACCGACAGCTGCATAGTCCATGTACAGACGTTTTTATATTTCTACAGTCGCGATCGTGCTTTGGAACAAAATCAAACAAATCTTCGTATTGTTGTTTTAGTAAAAAGCCAGAAAAGTAAGAGGCCTTTTTGGTTGGGCAAGCACAGCAAGGACTTTTCTGCCATGAGTGAAAAAGTTCGTGGTGATATTGAGATAGAAGTTCCCCGAGAGAGACATGCATTTGATGAAGCTGAAGATCGAGAAGCATCTGTAGCAGTGATGTTCCTTGTTTGAGAATCAGGATTCCCGCCCTAAAGAAGCGCTGACAGTCCTTATTTAAAATCGACCTCGACATCCTCCCTGAATACAAAAAGTCTGGATCAGCACTGTTTCATTGTATACATATTCAAAAGCAATTTTGGATAAAAGAAACACCTAGAATAATTATATGTTTAGTTTTTCTTTATATATTTTTCTTTGAATAATCCAAAAATTTTCATTAATTTTTATCTTTCAAAAACACCTTTTTGAGAGATTACTTACCTTTTTTCCACCATTGGATGTTAAGGCGATAGATTTTTAAAAAATTATCAGTAATGGCATCCGATTTTATTTTGGCATTCAAACTGTTGCACAATCAATAATCTCTTTCGCGTATCTTTACACAATTTAAGTCAATAAAAAAGGTATGCCGTATTTATTCAACATTTCCCATTCCATTACTCTTCGAAGTGTAAATACACACTAAATTTCATGGTAAGAAAATTATCACTGTTGAGGTATATACCCCATATGAATAATGCCGATAGGAAAATAATCGTGTTGTGTATAACAGAGGGATAAGGAGTGTTTATTTATCCGAGGAACAGTCGGAGATTGAATCAAAATTAAGTGAGTGTGACCAACCATTTTACAGTATAAAAATGGGAATTGCTGGATATTTTTGTTAACATTTGTAGACAATAGTTAAAGCTTGGTCGAGACAATACCAGATTTATTCACGCCTAATACATCAGATATAAAAGGCATTGTCAAAATTTAAACAATCTTATATTTAAACAAGTTCTTTTAAATTGATTGAATTTGCAAAATAGATTTATCTGCAGACACAAATTGCATATTATTTACACACCAAGTGTTGATCGAAAATATAGATTGTGAAAGGTAAAAAAGAAAATCTAGACTCTTTAAAACCGACTTGTTTATCTATTAATCAATAGTGTGCGTACTATGGAATGGGATGAAAAAAAATCAAATCCGCTTAGTAGGAATTTTACGTAACAAAAGCTAGTTAGCAACTTAATGACTTTTAAACAGAATTTGATTGCACAACAGTAGAAATGGGGCTTAATTTAAACAAGTCGAAAGTAATAAACAGTCAGGTGGTCTGAAAAGGGTCAAAGAAAAGAGATATCAGAAATCGGTTTGGAAGAATCAGACCTACATTTTGTGTATGAAGATTCCAAAAAGATTTATCAAGTATCGTAAATAATAAGATTTCATTTTCTCAAGACCCCTTTTGTGGTACTAGCACTCAGAAAATTTGACTGTGTAGTTGTCACATTTGCTAAATGTTACCAAAATTTAATCCTGCCCATCATTTGGTCTAGTGCTTTTATGATCATTAATAATTTTACAGGTTGGGAGTAATGTTGGTGGCGTCATGACATTGAAAAGGAGCTAGACAGCTAATCGGCTAAAGCATTTTAAAATATAGAGTCTATAAAGAGTCCCTATATACCAGTAATCTATACAAAGGCAAGCAGTTCCTAACACTACATATTCACTGGAATATAAGTAGAAGGCGTTCATGTATGTATATTCATCGGTGTGCGTGTAGAGGAATTATGACGTCACAATACTTCACAAACGTTGAAATGAAACATATGGAGATAACGAACAGTATTCAAGATAAAAAGTCCATAAAACAATACAAAATAGGAGCAGAGCAAACACATACCTCCAAAACATCAAAGGTAGGATCAGGTGCCTTGGAAAATTAGCATCCCCTGCCAACCGGCCACACCGGAAGTATGCTTCTTGTCATGATCGGGAAATAACGGAAAAATCCGTCATCAATTCAGTGTATAAATAACGGACAAAAAATAAGTATGAAAAACGTCAGACAGCATTTGACTCAATGATATATTGTTTTTGCTGACAAGGTCATGGTATCGACCATAGAGCTTTCGAAATGATGACTTTAAACGAGATTGCTGAAGTTCTTGTTTCATCAACTTGTTCGTCAATAATTACCTCGTTCTAGAAATACATACAGCATGCCTGGATAGCTCAGTCAGAAGAGCACATGACTGGAGATGCAGGATCCCGGGTTCAATTCCCGGTCCAGCCATAAATACTCCCTTCCTTTTACGGTATTATTCATCCAAATTCTGACTTGATTTATAATAAAATTAACAATCATGGACTCTGCTGATGCTGAAAATGGTTTGTTATCAGTTATCACCAAATATATCAATATTTACCAAAACCATAATTGCAAAGAACTACTAATATAATTGAATGTCTTTCAGTTATTTTGGTAAAACACTGTTCATAACTCCAGCAAAACCTATAGATCCTGCTGTGTCAGTGAAAATGTTCATTTCTTCCACTGTTTTACCCAATCTTATAAACGATTATTGACAAGCAAGTTGTTAGTCCATTATTTATACACTGAATTGACGACGGATATTTCAGTTATTTCCCGATCATGACAAGGAGCACACGGCGGGTATGACCGGTCAGCAGGGATACTCACTCCTCCATGGCACCTGGTCCCATCTCTGATGATTCGGAGGTCCGTGTTTGCTCTACTCCCTTTTTGTTTTGTTTAATGGACTTTGATCTTCAATACTGTTCGTTATCTCGATATCCTTCTACGTTAGTAAAAATGTAACAACATAGTGCAACGGGAAATTCAAACATTGAGTATATTTTTTGTGCTTTAAGACATGTCAAATGTAAATATAAGGAATATTTTGAGTGAATTTTTTAGTTTGTGAATCACACAAGACTTGCATCAAAGTCATAGCTAAGGTTACTTTGGTCCCAAGGTCACGCACAGTTATACCTGTTAAGATTAAAGATATCCCAGAAGGTCACGTGACCGGTGTTATAGAACCTAAAGCTACACAACAATGTTATGGCCGCTAGGTGTCTGGTACAATCTCAGTCGAAACGTGCTTGTATTGAGCTGCTTAATCCGACAAATGCAAATGTTGTTTTACCAAAGAATTGTGTTGTTGGTAATTTCTCAAGAGTTGACAATAAAATCGTGTTAGGTGAACTTCACGACTCTGCTGTTGACATAGCAGTTGCGTCAAATACAAATGAAGAAAATGATCTTTACTTTCAAAATGTCGCACGTGAGCTAGGTGTAGATGTAAATAATTCTGACCTCTCTGCAGAACAGAAGAGTCAGTTACTGACAATGATAGGACAAAACAGGGATGCTTTTGCTAAAGATGTTTCAGAGTTAGGTAGTTGCAATATCTATAGACATCAAAAAGAAACCGGCGATGCAAAGCCCATTAAACAATATCCGTACCGCGCAAATCCTAAAGTTAAGGAAGAAATTTCAAGACAAATTGACGAAATGGAACAAAACGGCTACATTGAACAGTCCATTTCGCCTTGGCAGAGTCCTGTCGTTATGGTACCTAAAAAGAATGGTCAGCTGCGCTTTGCTGTAGACTACCGGAAGTTAAATGCCGTTACCCGACCTATTACTTGTCCGTTACCGCGCTTGGACGATGTCTTAGACACTTTGGGTGAAAGCAAAGCTAAAATTTTCAGCGTTCTAGATATGAGGCAAGGCTTTTGGCAGATAGAGTTAGATGAAAACTCAAAACAAAAAAGGGCGTTTGTAACGCACAGAGGCGTTCATCAGTTTACGCGACTTCCGTTCGGACTAGCAAATAGTCCTGGCACTTTTTCAATTGTCATGAATGAGGTTTTGCGCGATTTGAACTGGAAATACGCTATTGTCTATGTTGACGATATTCTCATATTTAGCCGCACCGTTTCCGAACATTTACTTCATCTGTCGGCTCTTTTTAACAAACTTCGAGAAGCAAATCTAAAATTAAATCCCGCAAAGTGCAAATTCGCATGCAAACAAGTCGAGTATTTGGGTCATGTCATTTCCAAAAACGGCATTGCGGTTGATACTACCAAAACAGACGCCGTCCAAACATTTCCGCGACCAACAAATGTCAAAGAGGTTCGCATGTTCATAGGGCTTTGCAATTATTACAGAAAGTTCATTAAAAATTTTGCTAAAACTGCAACACCCTTATATCAGTTATTAACAAAAGATACAAAATTTCAATGGTCGGAAGAGTGTCAGACAGCTTTCGAAACCCTAAAACAGAAACTTGTCTCTCCCCCAGTTTTGGCTTACCCAGATTTTGAAAAAGAATTCATTCTAAACACGGACGCCTCGGGTCATGCCATTGGGTACGTTCTGGCGCAAAAAGATGCGAGTGGACGCGAACGCGTAGTAGCTTACGGTGGCCGTGCGCTTAGGCCGGCGGAGCGTAAGTGGGATGTCAAAGATCGCGAATGTTTAGCACTCGTCGAAGCGATAAAACAATATCATGTGTATCTTGCAAATGCGAAATTTCACGTCTTTACAGATCATATTGCTTTGCAGTATTTGCACAAAATCAAAGAGAGTACAGGTCGCTTGGCGAGATGGTCGATCTTTCTTCAAACTTACAATTTTGAAATTCATTATCGTCCTGGCAAGGTCAATCTAAATGCTGATGCGCTCAGTCGGCGAGTTTATATTGCTGAGCCAGTTCCGGTAGAAGCCGTTCAGTCAAACGACACGCCCCCAGAAGTAGGTTCAGTTGAACCTGACATTCTAGACGAAGAACCCGGTGTTTTAGCAGCACTGTTTGACGCAGAGAAACGGTACATTGACTTAGATCCAGTTCAAAATTTGCTACAAACGACTGCTTTAAGCGGCGAGCAAATCCGAAATGCTCAAAGTGAAGATGCTTCGTTGCTTCCCTTGATACAGTACTTTGAGAACGAAATATTGCCCGATGACAAGCAGGCCGCAGATCACTTACTGAAAGAATCTAATCACTATATTATGGATGATGGAATACTGTTTCATTTGTACCATCCAAGAGGGAAAGGTCACATGTCAGAGCGTGTAATAAAACAGCTCGTCGTCCCTAGAAGTTTAAGAGACGACATCTTAAGGTCTTACCATGACTCCCTTATGTCAGGTCATCCCGGTCATGAGCGAACATACAACACCATTCGCCTCAAATCCTTTTGGAAGCGTATGTGGGAAGATATTAAAACCTATATACAAACTTGTTTAGATTGTCAAACAGCTAAAAACAATCCGCATACGCGAAAAGCCCCACTTCAACCGCTTCCTGCCGAAGGTATTTTCTCGCGAATGCATATGGACATTCTGTGTAACTTGCCCAAAACGACTGAAGGGTACAACCAAATTCTACTCGTCGTTTGCTCTTATAGCAAATGGTGTGAGGCATTTCCCCTTACATCTGGATCGGCTTCTGAAATTGCGCGCATTTTGTATGACAATATTATTTGCAGCTACGGGGCGCCGCGCTCTTTTGTAAGCGATAGGGGACAAAACTTCATGTCAAAAATTATCAAAGAATTGTGTGATATATTTCAAATAACAAAAATCCAAACAAGTAGTTACCATCCTGAGTCAAATGCTGCCACAGAACGCATGAATTCTACCATCGCGCAACCTCTCAGAATTTACAGTGATAAAAATCAAACAAATTGGGCAAAAATCCTTCCTAGCGTTATGATGTCCTACAGGACGACTGTAGCTACTCAGTCAACGGGATATTCTCCGTATTATCTGGTATTTGGTAGAGAGGCTAGGATGCCTATAGACGTTATGTTGAGGCCAGATGCAGTTCAGAGGGTTGGTCGGAACGCCGAACAAGAATTTCAGTCTATCTGTCAAGACCTTTCTATTGCCAGGGAAATTGCTTCCAAAAATATTCAAAACGCCCAAAATAAATACAAAGAACAATTCGATAAGGGTACGAAAGAGCCTGCTTTTCAAATCAACGATCGTGTTTGGCTCTATTGCAAGCGCACAACTCCCGGTCTTTCGCCAAAACTCACCAAAAAGTGGGTTGGACCTTATTATATTTGTGACGATTTCGGCAACTACGCATATCGTTTGAGACGATGCTCAGACCATAAAATTCTACGGGCATCAGTCCATGCTAATCGTCTGAAAACCTATCACGATCCAGCCACTCGCCCGACCAATCCTCCTGACAATGTAGACGAACGTCAGGATCTCAATCCCGAGGAAATCGACGAGGTTCCTGATCAACCGACTACACAAAATGACAACCCAACTGCCCACAGACTAAACGACGGACAACCTCCAGTTGTCCAGGAAAACGTGCAAAATCAGTCAAATCAAGCGCATCAAAACGACTTTTATGACATAGAAAAGATTATCAAATGTAAAGGCCAGGGTAGATCATTGCGTTACTTAATTAAATGGAAAGGCTATGATGAAAAAACATGGGAACCTCGTGAAAACTTACCACATGAGAGTCTACGACAATTTCATTCAACGCGTACCTTGAACAATCGACGTAGGAAACGCAGGCTCAGATCGTAAATGAAAATCATAATTGCAATTACATGTTCATTTTAATTTTCTTTTAGGCCCAGTGTTTGTTATCAGTTGGAGTGACCGCCCACTTGTAGCATTCACTTTGATCTTGTAAGAGACTGGTAATCTTTTACAGTTCATTTCAAATTCTGTTGTCATATATTGTAACGAGATACTCAATTGATTTTCATTTAGGTACCTGAGTTTCAAAATAATAAGTGTAAAAATATTTTATAATAGATACGAAAGTTAACTATTATAAACGTTGAAATCTGAAATAATTTACTGCTTAATCCTTCGATAAAATATTGCCTCGTGCGCTTTGACTGAAAATGCAATAAATGAGACAGTTTACCATTTCAGCAGTTGTTTTGTGGTACTTTTGTAGTTGATTGGATTTTGTAGCTCAATTTAAGGGTGCTATATCGTGCAGAAATATATACATGTATTTCTTCCTTTGAACATGTTGCCCTATTTTCAAGAACATTTATTCGCTAGTCAAGAAAGTTGTGGTATAGATTTGATTCCTTCTTATAACCCTATACCCTGCATTTAGTGAGCTGTCTATGTTTCATAAGTGAAAAAAAAATTTACACCAATAAAGTTCTGCTAAAAAAAATACAACAACAAAAAACCCCAATATTATTACGGCCCTTCTGTATTATAGCAAAAAGGGGTACCCAATTATAAGTTTGTTAATTTTTTTTAAATTCTGACACAGTGTTGCACAAATGTTGGCATGCTATTATTTTATTTTGTTAAATGATTACAGCTACTCCATTTGTCCTGATAGGTCACACATTCCTTACTGTTTTGATGCTTATTACCCTATTGTGATTTCAATTGATATTCTACCCGTGTGTTTAATTGTGTGTACAGTTATGTTTTTACCAGAAATGAGGACATTTCTTAGCCGGAGGAGGACCAAATGTGACCAAGGAAATTAGTGTTAATCCGGGACAAAGATCAAAGCGCCTCCGGGCAGATTAATTATAAATTGAACAGGTGTCAAGGACTTCAGAGTTAAAGACATGATTAAACATTTATCTCTGGACATTACAAATAATTGCTTAATTGATTGATAAACAACTCCTTTGTAAATATTATGTAATTGTATGTAATTTGCTGTTTTGTATATTTGAATCAGTTATTGTCTGGCTTTCGCCAAGACAGCCACGCCGGAAAGTGCTCTCGTCCGCTATATGGCGGAGCCTGTCTTCCTTGTTTATAAATCTGTTAAAGCTGCATATTTGGAGTTCCGTCTTATACATCAGAATAGTGAAGGCACAATTTAGACGGTCATAATGGCCCGGAACCAATATTATAGGTATTTAGCGTTCCGGTCGGAACGCCAAGTTACCCGGAACGTATATTATGCGACACTGCACCGTCTTTAAATTCTCTTAAGGTTCAAAAACATTCTCATTTCTGTTTTTATCAGAATTCCGCTTTTACAGACCATCCAAACAATTATCTGGATATAACTGCATGTCGTATAATATTCGTTCCGGGTGTTTCGCGTTCCGGCCGGAACCTTAAAATCATAATATTGGTTCCGGATTTTACTGTAATATAGGTTCCGGCCATGAGTTCAGTCTTCGAATCGCGGTATCTGATCAGATTTCATTCCACATTGAGCCATGGAAGTAGTTGGTTTTTTTCTTGAGGTTTTACGCAGCGACATTCTATTTTCGTGCGTCGCGCAATGTTTTGTAATAACCAATTTTAAAAGAATACTCAATTCCTTTTGTTTATTTAGTGCATGCCAGGTGTGAATTTCGCGCTTCAATGCACGCAAACCCGTAAAGACAGGTAAAGAGCATGGTTAGGAGATAAACAATTTAAGACCGGGATTACGAAAGGTTTGTTCCCATCTCGCCTTAACTGTAAAATTTAGCATTCCCATTTCGCCTTAGTAAGCTCGCAGGTGAATTAAGATGAGGAAGACTTAACATATATACCATAAAGTATTTTTTGGTATTTCACATATTATTTTAATCACAGAATTCATAAATTCCCATTAATTGTAAAATTCAATATAAAAAATTTTATCATTTAAATTCTTTATATCAACGTAGTAGTAATATTTACAAATACTAAAATTCCCATTTCGCCTTAGTACTTTTTAACTTTTTCTTACCTGTATTTCACAGTTAAGGCGAAATGGGAACAGACCTTACGAAAGACTAACATTTAAAGAAACACAATGTCAAAGAATTAATTAATTGATAAATTTGTTATTTCAGAATTCGATAAAAGTAAAGAACAAATATTGATAATTATATATTTACGGAATTAAATTCTCTGTTTAAATGATATTACACGTGTTGACATTTCACCAAGTCGAGGCTCAAACACGGCTTCCATTCCTCATAATTAAAGATTTTTTTTTCATAATTAGATATTATTAATGAAACGTCTTTACACCGGCATGCACTCGTTTCCCATTATGTTCTTGTATTTTAGTTTATTAATATATTTGGTTTAAAAAAAACGCAAGTACATGTATGGGTGTTTAAAAAATTGTAAGGAAATTAAAATATTACCTAATAATTAAAGTATTCTATCGTAAATATAACTAGATATCATTGAGATGGTGGCCATCTCAAAGGGCCCCGCGTTCAACAATGAACATGAAAATGTAAGGTCATTTGAAAGGGATTATTTTGAAGAGGAACATTTATGTTGTACAGTAAAAGTCATTTAGTTTGACTTCACGGATACTGCAAATTTACTGATATTTATCAAAGTTATCTTGTATCCCGAGTTATATAAATTTACTGGAATTAAAGGCAAAGAATTATGCACCAAACAAAGATTTTAAACAGAAAGGGTAATTCTGACCATGACCTAGAAACTTCAACCAAGGTCACTGCACATCCATTGACCAGTGGATCTCTATGAGTAAAGTAATAGCCAGATTGGGCCAACGAGAGAGAAGATATACTCCGGACTAGGATTTTTCATATAATTCAGCTATGACCTTGACCTTTGACCTAGAAACCTGGATCAAGGTCACTGCACACCGGTTACCCAAAGGCACTCTGTGGGTGAAGTCCGAGCCAGATTGGGCCAAGGAGAGAGAAGATATGCTCCGGACAAGGAATTTTCATATAATTCAGTTATGACCTTGACCTTTGACCTAGAAACCTGGTTCAATGTTACTGCAAACTGGTTACCCAAAGGCACTCTGTGGGTGAAGTATGAGCCAGATTGGGCCAAGGAGAGAGAAGATATGCTCCCAACAAGAATTTTTCATATAATTCTGCTATGACCTTGACCTTTGACTTAGAAACGTGGTTCTAGGTCACTGCACACCGGTTACCCAAAGGCACTCTGTGGGTTAAGTATGAGCCAGATTGGGCCAAGGAGAGAGAAGATATGCTCCGGACAAGGAATTTTCATATAATTCAGTTATGACCTTGACCTTTGACCTAGAAACCTGGTTCAAGGTCACTGCACACCAGTTACCCAAAGGCAATCTGTGGGTGAAGTATGAGCCAGATTGGGCCAAGGAGAGAGAAGATATGCCCCGGACAAGAGATCTCGGACGGACGGACGAACAGCCGGACGGACGGACGGACAGACGGACAGACAGACTGATCACTATAGGGCGCCCGCCAAGCGGGGCCCTAATTAATCTATCACCATTATCATCTGATAAGGGTGGTCATGTGTGCTTACGGCGATTCGCAAGACTGAGCAATTATTCGTATTGAAAGAAGCCAAGTCTATCGTAAAACAGCACGATGGGGGTATATCAACAATGTAAACAAGTTTCACACCTTCTTTTGTTTACAAAGAATCAAAATAATCAACTGGAATTTCATGGATTAATATTAATATTTAAATCAGAGACATCAATAAATATATAATGTCTCTGGTAAAATGACCGCATATTCTGACTTGAAATGTAAACATATATGTATGTCTTACGATTAAATCCTGCTGTATCATATACGAAGGTATAAAAGAAAGAAGAAAATTAAAATTAACAGCCAATATTAAATATAAATAGAGAGTTTAATAGGGTGCTTGGTTGCCCGGAACGTTTTTTACGGCCGGAACTAATCTTACGCGGGCCGGAACGTTTATTATGGTGTGACCAAGGAAATTAGTGTTAATCCGGGACAAAGATCAAAGCGCCTCCGGGCAGATTAATTATAAATTGAACAGGTGTCAAGGACTTCAGAGTTAAAGACATGAGTAAACATTTATCTCTGGACATTACAAATAATTGCTTAATTGATTGATAAACAACTCTTTTGTAAATATTATGTAATTGTATGTAATTTGCTGTTTTGTATATTTGAATCAGTTATTGTCTGGCTTTCGCCAAGACAGCCACGCTGGACAGCGCTCTCGTCCGCTATATGGCGGAGCCTGTCTTCCTTGTTTATAAATCTGTTAAAGCTGCATATTTGGAGTTCCGTCTTATACATCAGAATAGTGAAGGCACAATTTAGACGGTCATATTTGGGGAGAATCCGATCTTTCCCGCCCTCTCATTGCCAGCGAGTGCCTACCCAGTGACGCTAATTCCCCAAAATCAGCGTAATGGAGGTTCCCCGACCGGATAAATTTTGTGCGCACACCATCGCAGATGCGGATCTTTGGCTCCAAATGTTCAAGCTGTATGGATCATTTCGGCAATGGACAGATGTAGAAATCTTAAAAGCTTTCCCATTGTTTTTAGAACACTCGGCCATTGTGTGGTATATGGGACATAACGCGGAAGTTAAGAGTAATTGTGAACATCTATTCAGTGCCTTCTTAGATCGTTACGGACCAACTTATTTTGATAAAAGTGATGCTATACAAAATTATTTCCACGCAAAACAGAAGCAGAATGAGTCTGTATCATCGTATTTGGCTAGACTCGAAAGATACGCTCTATGGGCCGGAGAAGGAGCACACAGATGCCTGAGCGCCGCGCTTACAAATGGACTGCGCCCAGAACTCCGGCAGGATTTTTATCTACAGTACCATATGTACCAGGATCAGGACAAACCAGATGCAGTGAAATCAGCCCGACATTCTGAGGGAATCCGCCGCTTCCGAGATGACATCGAGCGGGAGAAAAAAGAGGAGATAGAAAAAGCTGTCATCGATGCCTGTGCTAGTGCAATAGACAAACTACAGCTCCCAAATGCAGTCAAAGGTATGTGTGATCAAGATGAAAATAAATGGAGTAGCACTGACTTTGATTCTAAATTCCAAAATGTTCAGATGAAAACTAAACGTAACTCTGCTCAAAGAGGGCAAAATCAGTATACTCAAAGTGTAGCAGCTGTGTCAGGTGTTTCAAATTCAATCAAAAATGAACGAAAAATGTGTCAAAATGAACATTTAAAAAAAAAAATCAATTAGGTGAGGTATCTAATTATAGTTCTTCAGTACATCGTCTGAGGACTTCAGATACCGTATCAGACATTCCTTAAAAACCCTTTTTAACATAAACTTCCGATGCGACCCTGTGAAAAAAAACAGCAAAGAAGATTTCCTTTATGCCGTTTATGAATTTTTTTTTTTTACAATAAATTTAATCAACATCAGTTAGCAACACTATAAATGGTAACAAGTGGGGAGAATTTCTTGATCTTTTCTTTAAAACAAAAGTAAATATAAGAATTGTAAAGTTCTGTGCCTGTTCAATTTAAAAGGGCTCATGCGCCACAACGCTCACCCAAACCCCTCTCTTCTTCTTAAGAAATGTGGAGTTAACGAACAACATTCGATCTCAAAAGTCCATGAAACAATACAAAATAGGAGCGATACAACCACGGACTTCTAATACATCAGAGGTTGGATCAGGTGCCATGGAGGCGTAAGCATCCCCTGCTTACCTGTCACATCCGCCGTGTGCTCCTTCATGTTCGGGAAAAAAAGAAAAATTAATGGAGGCTCAAGTGAGCATTTCTGATCATATTTTGTCTGGCATCAGTCTAGCTGTCTCTAAACTTTTCACATTTTCGACTTATTCTCTAGATCCACTGGGCCATTTTGAACCAAACTTACCACAAAGCATCCTTGGGTAAAGGAGATTCAAGTTTGTTCAAATAAAGGGACTCACCCTCATTCAAGGGGATATAAATTAGAAATAGTGAAAATTTGGTGGCGTGTTTTAAAACTCTTCTTCTCAAGAACCACTTTGCCAGGAAAAATGAAACTTATGGCGAAACATCCTCAAGTAGTGCAGATTCAGGTTTGTTCAAATCATGACCCCCGGAGGTAGGGCGGGGCCACAATCGCGGACCAAAGTTTTACATAGAAATATATAGGAAAATTCTTTAAAAAACTTTTTTCTCAAGAATAGCAGAGCCATGATTGATCATATTTATATGGAAGCATTCTTAATTAGTGTAGATTCAAGTTTTTTTTCTTCAAATCATGACCCCCGGGGGTAGGGCGGGGTCAATATGGCAAACCAAACTTTTACATAGAAATATATAGGAAAATTCTTTAAAAATCTTCTTCCCCAGAATAACAAAGCCATGATTGGTCATATCTATATGAAAGTATCCTAAGGTAGTGCAGATTCAATTTTGTTCAAATCATGACCCACAGGAGTAGGGCGGAGCCACAATGGCCAACCAAAGTTTTAAATAGAAATATATAGGAAAATACACTGACATGAAAGAGGCAGACAGTTAAGGGAACACATGTGCAATGGACATATTTATTCCTACATTTCTCAAACAAACTTTGTTTGCAGAGAATTAAAGATTGCTTTATGTCAAAGAGATTTAATAAATTATTTTTTAAAGATATTTCATATCTATATAAGAAAGTCTTGATTTTTTTTCTAATGTTTTGTAATGTAAATGTGCTTTTCATTTATATATAAAACTTATTCTAATCTACGGCTAGATTCATGTTTGAATATTGTTCTAAACAGTGTTTTCCCCAGAAAATTTTTTATGCATGGGGGAGTTTTGCTGAATTGACGGCACGCATTGTGTTTCTGTTGAGTTAATTGTACACGGCCTGGGGAAAACACTGTCTAAAATTCTGCATACCTGTAGCACACTCAGCCAGGATACTTGAGGTTTGTAAGTTTGTTTGACCTGTGTCCAGTCTCTGGAAAGCTTCCGTCAGAAGATGATCAGGTTCCGCCTCAAACTGACGCGCCTTCTCCAGAATCTTACGGCTCTTACCCACATTTCCTGGAGCAACATAAATTACATTATACCCAAACCTTGTCCTCTTTGAATACAATGCAACATGGACATGTATTAGTAGAACCATAGCATTGAATTATTCTTAATTTATCAGCAGTTCAATGCCAGTCCTTGAGGTTTACTTACTTTCATTATTTATGAACAGATAGCTTGTACAGACCTTTAGAAGTTTAGAATAAAATTAGATGACGATGTCAGACCTTAAGATATATGGAACAGACCTTTAGATAACTCATACTCTGCGTGAGCTATATGTACGATAGCTAACTTCCGCACAACTCTCCTGGCACAGTTAAAAAGATCATCAGCTTCATCTGGCTGGAACTTGCTAAATAAAAAAGAACAACACAAATTATACACTCTATCTACATATACAATGTACTCACTTCAGATGAACTTCTGTATCTTGCAAACTCATTTGCCAAACACAGAGGCTATATATCAAAAAGAGACTATGGCCCCCACTCGTCGTCTAATATAAACTTGACTCTATACTCTATCTTGAAATTATCAGATTGTCATTTAATCCTGAACCCATAAAGGTCCAAAATATTGCATTTTGAGTGTTTTTAATTTTTTTTGTGTGTGGAATTTTTGACAATATAATGTCTCTTAACCCAGTATAATCAGTTCTGGGAACGTTACCTCTTCATTTGACTGTAAAGAGTTGCTATACAGTATAATCAGTTCTAGGAACATTACCTTTTCATTTGACTGTAAAGAGTTGCTTTACAGTATAATCAGTTCTTGGAACGTTACCTTTTCATTTGACTGTAAAGAGTTGCTATACAGTATAATCAGTTCTGGGAACGTTACCTTTTCATTTGTGCAAACTCCACAAAGAGAGCGCCATAGAATATATTTCCCTTATTTTCATCCCTTGGAATTTTCTAAAATAGTGAAATAAAAAAGAATGAGTGGTTTAATTACTATAAATTACTTCTATATTTGTTAAAAATTACAATTCATGTTACCACATGTTTGGAATTATATTCTTTTGGAAAGTTTAGCATGACAAGGAACCCTTAAAAATAATACTGAATCAACCTGATCCCATGAACCAAAATTTTAATACCTCCTGGTACATTTCTTTTAACTTTGGTACAAGAATACTAGAAAATATAGAATCCTAGAAAACCTTATATAAATTCAACATATTTCTTAGATCAATAAAACTTAATCATGTAGCTTTAGTTTTTGACAGGTAAGTAATAAATTACATGATTTACTTACATCAAATGCTGTCTCATACAAATCTGACAAGTAATTATGATGTTTAAACTCGTCAGAAGAATGGGCCTTTGTTGTCATATACCGCATGAAATCCAACCAGTCTTTAGGCTTGTTACCTCGACTTTGTATCAAGTCAATCCATTCCTTGGGATCTGTGTAAAGAACAAATTAAGTTTTCTATCAATTTTGATCATCAGCTGATTTTTCAATCTTCCAAGTTAACATGGATGTCACCATATTTGTGTTTATTTGTAGTAATTTGGACTCACAAAGTCAATGCATCACTTGTTAAAGCTACGTTCTTGCGAGAATAGCAGCAAAGTTCAACTAAAAGTAAACATGCCCTGATTTAATGGATAAATATTGAAGATAAATAGTAAATGAAACGTTCTTCATTTACTTTTAAAACTGTTCAGGCTTCTTTTTGGAAATTTAGTAACTTTCATACGACGTCATGTGATGTCAGAGTCTAGACGCACCAAATGTAATGTGCAGTTTGACTAGCCCGAACTATATTATAACAAAATAAATATCTGCGCTCGCCATAATGGTCGCATCGTCAACATATTAAGCTCTTTCCAATGACAAAGAATTTGTGTATAATTTCCCAACAACAAATTTTAGCTAGGTTGCTATTCTATGTGATCAAGGCTCAAAGAAGGAACTAGCTGCGCAATAATGTAGCCCTCTCTGAATTTTTCATGCAATTTTTTTTTGAAAAAAGGGAGAGGGCTATATCATTGCAACTAATAAGGAACAAATCTACATTGGTTGTTAGAGCACTCTAACTTAATGTTACAGCCATTGTAAAAAATTAAGTCTTAACCGGGACTTAAACCCAGAGCCTTTGGCACACTATTCCAGTGCTCTAACTACTGAGCTACAGACATGTGCTATAAGTCACCGGCAAAAATTCAATATGGGGGTCGAATAAAAAAATTACCGTAGAATAAAAGTATTGGTGTTGTTGTCTGTTCTATTTCTAGTATTTTGGAATTCCCCCACATTCTTTGTTACGTAATTTCCGGAAGCTAGACTGTCGTCTGCAGTATTTTTAATAGATTGTTTACAGTTTCAAAAATGGCAGAAAAAAGGAAAGAATTGAACTCTGATATGAAAAATATTATTGTGTCAATGAGGAATGAGGGATATACATTACAGCATATTGCCGATACACTCAACTTACGTCGTGGAACAGTTTATATGTTATAGTATGATTTAAAAAGAGGGGCAGTACGGAAAACAAACGTCGAAGCGGGCGACCACGTCTTGATCCCAGGGGTGAAAGAAGTTTAGTGAGGCTTGTTCAGACAAACCGTAAAATTCCTTTGGGTGATTTAACCAACAGATTCAATCAACACAGACCCAGACAAGTGTCCCAACGAACAGCTCAGCGGTATTTGTATCGACAAGGGTATCACAGACGTGTTGTAAAAAAGAAAGATAGAGTGAGGGAAGTGAACAGGAAAAAGAGACTGAACTGGTGTAGAGGTAAAGTCAGGTGGAATGTTAATGGCCAGTGGGATAAAGTAATTTTTTCTGACGAAAGCCAAGTTGTTTTGGGTGCAAATCAGAGGATTTTCATACGGCGCCGTAAGGATGAAGCTGAGTCTCCCAAGTGTGTGTGCCCCCCAGCTCAACGAAAGGTCAGTGTTATGATTTGGGGGTGCATATCCTGGCATGGTGTGAGAACTATAACAACTGTATAGACGGTACTATTAACAGACACAAGTATATTGAAATCTTGGAAAATAATATATGGCCAGTTATAGCACGACACTTTCCTAATGGAAATTTCTTATTTCAAGATGACAATGCCCCTATACATAGAGCCAGGGATGTTGAAAATTATAAGGCTAGGAATAATATTAACTCTATCAGCTGGCCAGCACAGTCTCCCGATTTGAATATAATCGAAAATGTGTGGTTGAAACTTAAAAGACGATTGCAATGTCGCGCTGAAAACATTCGGACTGCTGCCGAACTTTCACATGCGATGATAACACAGGAGGCAAGCATTGACAGTTGAATATATACAGGGCCTCTACAGAGCTTTACCAAGGCATATGAGAAAAGTAATTAGGATGAAAGGAGAAATGACAAAATACTAAACACAGGTATGTCATTTTATTATGTTTATTTTCCATTTAATCCATCCCGTAACACAACGTAAACAAACGCCGTGACGCCATTTTTGCCAGTGACTTATGGCACGTGTCTGTATATATTGAGACCTGAATATATTAAACGAACCCATTTCATTCACACATACCAGTGAACCTGTTAACATTAACCAACTTGTTGATGAGTTTAATAACACGGCATAACAACGGGAGCCAGTCAAAGCGCCCCCTAATAAAAACGTCCCGGTCAAAGTGTCCCCTTACTTTAGTCAAAGCGTCCCCTGATTTTAGTCAAAGCATCCCCTGATTTTGGTCAAAGCGCCCCCCAACATATTTTTATAGAAAAAATACCGCCCCCAAATATTGGTCAAAGCGTCCCCTGATTTTGGTCAAAACGCCCCCTCACATATTTTTATAGAAGAAATACCTCTCCCAAATATTGGTCAAAGCCTCCCCTGATTTAAGTCAAAGCGCCCCCTGATTTTGGTCAAAGCGCCCCATAACATATTTTTATAGAAAAAATACCGCCCCCAAATATTGGTCAAAGCGTCCCCTGATTTTAGTCAAAACATCCCCTGATTTTGGTCAAAGCGCCCCATAACAATTACATATTTTTACAGTAAAAAATATATTTATAGAAACAATCTTTACTGTCCCCAAGAAATGGTCAAAGTGTCCCCTGGATTTGGTCAAAGGGACCCCTAATATACTTTTACAGGGAAAAAATGTTTCGAGTCAATCCCAAAGCAATGGTCAAAATGTCCCCTGATTTTGGTCAAAGCGCCCCCTATAGAATTAACTCCTAAACAATGATAATATAATAAATACAAAACAGTTTTATTCCGTAACATGTTTGTAAAAATTAAGGGGGCGCCTTGACCAAAATCAGGGGACGCTTTGACCAAAATCGGTGACGTTTGGACAATTGCTTCCCAGACGATATTTCCTAAGAAAAAAATGTTAAGGGGCGCTTTGACCAAATCAGGGGACGCTTTGACCAGTACTTGGGGGGCGGTTTTGTAACATCATTTTACTATATGGAGCGCTTTGACCAAAATCAGGGGACGCTTTGACCAATATTTGGGGGCGGTTTTGTAACATCATTTTACTGTAAAATTCTATAAGGGACGCTTTGACCAAATTAAGGGGACGCTTTGACCAAAATCAGGGGACACTTTGACCGGGACGGTTTTATTAGGGGGCGCTTTGACTGCATTTCATAACAACAACCCACAGTTTACATACGCTATGTGTAACATTTACATACCTTTTATTTCCAATGTTCCGGTGTCTGAATTTCCAAGTCTGTTGAGTTTATTCCGTAAACTCTGGATGTTTACTTTACTCATTCTAGACGAGAGAAGGAAAGAAGATAAAATAGACACATAAATGGTGTTGGTGATTTAATCATAATACTGTGAATTCTGTCAAAAGTAACGATCAAAATAAAAACTGATAAACTTTCTAAAAGACCAAATCCATTTAATCAAATCAAGAAAAGCTTACTTCTAATAAGTAGAAAAATAATTCATCAATATTTAAGTTCAATTTGTAGTTACAACAGCGGGGACCGCTGTCGTAACTACAAAGTTGAAGAATTGGGGATCAGCATATACTATCAAAAAGAGAAGGTATAACAATTGGATATGGTTTTTTTTTTCAAAATCAAATTCAATATGAAATTTCTGTGGTACATCCCGCAGACCTACGTTATTTTCTACCACGATCGTCAACAGTGCTACATCTGTGGCCATTCATTTGTTTTTGAGTTTGCCGGCTTTCTAAGAAAGAACGCGTTTGATTGGACAAGAAGAAAGATACTAATATCGTTTTTAAAAAATAGTAATGATCGACATTATTATTTCCGGATATTCATTCTTGATTTATTTTTGCCAAAAATATCCACATTTTACTGTTATTTACACTTTTATACCTATCCAACATATACAGACTTAATATTTTTTTTGCCAAACTTTAATTTTTTATTCCAATTGAAATATTTTAAGGTTGAAATTGACAAGTTCAACTGTCAGCTATAGATGATTTTAAAAAATACAAAGTTGACTACTCACTTTTCTCTTTGAGAAGTTGATAACTGTATAATTAAGTTGATGACTCTTTTTAATACTCATCCTCTCCCCGAGAGACTATTAAAATGGCATGTGCAAATCCAGGATTTTTTTTCCGGGGGGGGTGGGGTGGGGGGTGGGGGGGGGGGGTGGGGGGTG